>JAQGBZ010000383.1:0-57057 GCA_034687125.1 Neelides folsomi
GCTCAAAATTAATACCAAGAAAAAATTCGTCTTCGTTTAATCTGTGAAAGTTCGTGTGAGTGTCAAGCGGTTTCCCCTTACTACAAGACACATGATGGAAATCAATTTTCCCCATTGGAAAAATACAATTTTTACATAAAATATCCCATTCATTTTTTTAATTCCAAATTAATCATATCCGGTTCGGCTGGAACCATATTTCCATTTTAATTTTAAACTTTAAAGACGAGTAATTCGAGGATTGATCTATTTAAATACTCATGCGGCCCTCTCCCACTCCCTTTTTCTAAATTTCATAATTATAAAATAATTATAACATTTTTATATTTCAAACATCGTGATTATAATTAATTTAAATATTTTTAATTTAATGAACATATTTAAATAATTTTACATATAGATTTAATTTTCATTAAATGGATGTTGAAGCTTGATTTTTACAACGTGGGCTAATCTTGTTTGGATTCTTTAGCGTAAGCTTACTTAAGAAGAAACGAGACTAAATTAAATCCGTTGAGCAGGAAATTTTGAATTTGATACACCTCATAGACAATCTGAGTAATACAGTAATGGTACATTTGAGTTTATTCCCTATATCAATGCACTATAGCTCATTGCAGACTGCAGACTCATTTTACATGATACAATAGTTTCAACGTATTTCACTGATAGTGATTCAAGCTATACTTAAATGAACAATCTCTCTCTTCCTCACAGTCAGTTCAAGAGTTGTCAATTCTGTAATTAGCATTTTATCATTCATAAGAGCAAAATAGGTAGTTGGAATTCCTCCCAATCCGATTCATTTTATATTATTGTACATAATGATGCCCGAAGACTCCTCAGACTCAGGTATTTACATTTTTAATTGGAATTAAAAACAACAAGTCTTTGGACCATTGATTCATTTTGATCTTTCATTCCAGCCTCATCCCCCAACATCTGCACCAAATTATACCGCTCCGCATCAGTAAGATACCAAAGTCTCCTCGATAAGTGGACCCCTCATGTCAAGTCGAGATGGGGATTTGCAGGCGGATTAATATTAGTCTTCATCCTCCGTATTCTCTATGCCCAGGTAAACGACTTTAATTCAATCTTTATTCTGTAAAATTAAAGTATTTCATTATTAAATCTAACGTTAGGTAAATACAAATGGGTTTATTCATTTTATAGTTGGTTTTAATTGATTTATTGGATTGTGTTTAGGGATGGTACATTATTACTTACGCTCTGGGAATTTATCACTTAAATCTCTTCATTGCATTTTTGACACCGAAGATTGATCCAGCACTTGATTATGAGGGTAATTTATTTAATAAAAATTTATAATGGTTATTAAGTTGTTATAAGCTCTCAAACTTTAAAATATATCTAAATTATAAATCTTTATGAACTTATTTATTTCGTTCTTTTGATTCTATCTAACTATCTATACGTACAAATATTCCTAAATGTCGAAACTTGAAACCGCCTCTATTAAAAATTACGACATATTACTTACATATATTTTTTGTCTTTATCGTATAATTGGCCAATGGAACATAAAATTAATTTTTAAATCCAATGAGAATTCTTACGAAAATGTTTAAATATAGACCTATTTCCCTATTGATTTAAAAAGTTTACTTGTAATAATTATTGTTTAATCATTTGTTTTAAACATTTGAACAGAAATTCCCCAAAAATATATTAAAAAATTTCTAATACATTTTTCATTTCATTTATTAGATGATGGATTGGATCTTCCTACCCGAGTTAACTCTCAAGAATTTCGACCTTTTATTCGTCGTCTTCCAGAGTTCAAGTTCTGGGTCGGTATTGTGAAATCGACACTTATTGGTCTCTTCTGCACAATGTTCGACTGCTTTAATGTCCCTGTATTTTGGCCTATTTTGGTCATGTATTTCATTACGCTCTTGTGCATTACTATGAAGCGTCAAATTAAACACATGATTAAGTATAAATATATCCCCTTTACCCACGGTAAACCAAAGTATCAGCAGCCTGTAACGTAATTTTAAAATTGGTGCTAATAACTCATGTTTTGTCATACAATTGTCACTAATTTCTTAAATATGTATGCAATGGCATAAAAGTTATAAAATTTTTCTAGAAAAGACAAATTCTGTTAACCTGTGTAATTTATGCGTTTTAGACAACTGTCGTTTTTATTTATACCTTTTCATCTGCAAAATGTGCTTCTTGATTTAAGTGTACATACCATACTATTTATATATTATATAATTATTGTCATTCATCCAATTATAGACACTTCAATTTCCATTGTGGGGTTTTTGTTATATGTTATTTATTAAGATTGAGAGGAAATGAAATTTTGTTCAATCATTATATATGCTCCAAATATTATTTATTTATTAGCGAGAAAATAAATTTTCATAATTTTCATTCGTCAATGAGCTCTGGTGCCGCATTTCTCGATTGTAAAGCCATCCTCGACCTACAATTTAAGCTCGTTAGTTTACATTTTCCTCATATAGCTGCAAAAATCTTTTGTATTTTTGGAGAATGATTTTTTTGGAATGTTTTTACCGTATTTGTCCAGCGAGTAGAGGATTGAAGGCATAGAGCCAATCTTGAACGTCTTTATCTAATGGAGGCTGCAAGCTATATTTCCTTTCAGTTGCAGCCAATCTGTGGAGTCACAATCGTTAGTTTAATTTCGGTTTAAAAGAAAGAATATCATTATTTGTGTTTGTAAAATCTATCTAGAAAGTTTAATTTTTCTACACACGTTAATGTGGGCGGTTTTGAATTAGGGTCATATATGACTTGAGAATTTGCCAGGTTTATAACATTCCTCTCCACTGGGTCTTTTTCGTCTCGAAAGACGAATACATAAGGTCTGCGAACGACCTGTTAAAAATTGGAAGTTAGTCAAAGGTTTAAATTAGCGAATGACCATTTATTAAAATTTGTTTAGCTAACTACTATAAAAGTAAGTGTGGAAGTACACAATGTTTATAAATATTATAAATTGTATTTAATACCAAAATATATTTTGTATCCTAATTATTATTAATTAGAAAGTTTGCTGTGAAAATTAAAGAGAATGTAAAATATAAAATATATCATATAATGTGCATTTCAACTTACGATCCATCTTTTCCTCCAAACTTGACTTTTTTCATCACAAACGTGCAAATATCCTTTTCGGGAGATGACAGGGGAAATTCGGATTTCCTCAATTTCCGGAATGAAGAGAAAATATTCTGGTGGGGAGATCAAAGGCGGGTTGAGGATTAGCGAGCGCGGACGAGTAATTGTAAATGATTCTTGTGAGGGAGAAGGAGTCATGGACTTTGATTCCGGTGTGAGGTTGGAGATGAGATCAGGTTCCTGGAACGGTCATTGAATGTATGTATGAGATCACCATATAAGATAATAATTTTCATAATCATTGTGTAGAATAAGAATGTTTTAAAAAGTGAGATATGAATTACATTCAAAGACCGGGATTTCCCTTGCATAAGTCTAACAAACTTGGAAACGAGGTCGACCTCCCTTGGGGTCAAGTCTCCAACAGCTGGAGGCTTCCTTCCTTCTTTTGCAGCCAAATTGGAAAACTCCTAAAACAGAGCGGATAATTAATTCCAGGGGCGATATGGTGTTTTTGAGACAAGAATGCTGATTTTCAAACCTTTTCTTCTTTTTTCTTCCATGTCTCGTTCCGAGTGATCCCTCCAGGGTTAAGTGCGTCTCGGAGAGCCAGAGCGTGTCGGACTTTTCCCACTTGCTCAAGCCGGCTAATTTTCTCCAGCTCCCATTGATGGTCAAATATTAAAGAGTCTCCCCTTGGCCTCCACCCGTGAAGATTCTCCTCGCCTCTCACATATGCCGTAGAGGTGTCGAGGACTCTTCGCACTCGACGATTCCCTAATAAAATATTCAAACTCAGGATCTCCACAACTGAGGAAATCACTTTCGTGAACATGAATTGTTAAATCATCAACCTCGGACTCAATAGTCTTTCTACAATACAATCCTTTTTTTCAGGAATCTACATAAAATTCATCAGCCCAACACTTTCCTCCATTTTCCTATTCTCACATGAGAGTCGGCTCATTGGATCAATGTCAGAATGAAAAAAAGAACACACCTGAATCTGATGCACGCTTGAGGACCATCTCGAAGACACCGGTCAATCGATTTCCATCAGGTGGATTTTTACTACTAAAAAACTGTTTGAGAGTATTTCTTGATCGTCCATAAATCACAACACAGAGATCCTTTGTAACAATGGCTGGATGGCCGCAGGATTCCAACTAAAAATGAATGTATTTAAATGTCAAGCATAAATCTTTTAAACGCCTCCCTTAGTATAACTACTAATGGTAAGTATTAGAATTTTATATGTTATAGATAACATTCTAAAAGTACTAGCATTCTAGTATGTTATCATTCTCTCTAAAAGTGCATTTTACGCATCATGCGAGAAGATGGACTTTATGTACGAAGCAACGTATCTAATATGGGAGTTAGCATGCGAAGGTAATTAATAGTTTTGTGAAAGGAGTCTTGAAGCGTAAAATTTGGAGTTAAGAAAGAGAATAAGAGTTTTAAAGCAAAGAAAGTTATATTTAGTAGATATTATAAATTACTTCGAGGTAAGCTGACACAGTGACAAAGACATTTTCCCCTGTCGCTCGATTGAGTAAGCTTGAATTGTGAAGACTTGAGTCCCAAGCACCTTCGAAGCGGAACAAACTCCTGTCCTCTCCCAAGCACTCCAAATACTCCCCCGGAAAGAGACCCAACGAGAGAACATTCTCATCTTCGTCCATGGACTCCGGAGTGGTCCGGATCCTTCCTTTAATTTTCCAAAGCAGTTGATTAGAATTTAGAGAAGATCAAATTGTTTGTTTGTTATTACCGACAAGGACCTCCCTCACGTCTCGCCATTTGACTTCCTCATCTGTCTCATGGACGATGGTGATTCTAATCCTTCGTTGAATTCCTTGGTGAAGGATGAAAATTCCTCGGCAGGGCAATCCATCTCCGTGGTTGACTTGACAGGAGACGTATTCTCCATCAGGAGCAAGCTCAAGAATTTCGAACCAAACTAATAATTCAAGTTTCTTTGCTACATGGGATGTTGAGGGAGAAGTGAGAATCGGAGGAAACCGGGATGACCGCACTGGAGCTGATATAGGAATTGTAGGCAAAGCGAGCCTTCGAGGTGGAGCACGAGGGCTGTAAAATTGACCTCTAAAAATCCCATTCCAATTTTTATCTACTCTACATTGGTAAAACACTACAAATGATCACAATAGTCAAATTGTCAACAAATGATTTTTTACCCTTCTAATGCCTGTCGCGTCAAGGGGTGTTGATTGTAGTGTCCAAAAATTTCAAAAAGTATGGGTTGATTCTTAATGTACTCAATGAAGCTTTTCGTAATTACCACATTCATCTAGATCAAAATAGATGAAAATTGAATGTTGAAAAATGATGAATTACGAACTTACATTTTGAACATAAGAGAAATTAAGCGGTGAGCCATTATTCTTCACAGGTTCAGTTGAGAAGGTTTCATCATTCCGGTGGAGAAACCTGAGAAGGGAAACAATACATATAATGTACTTACAGTTATTTACACCTTCGCCCACTAATAACCTGTCACTTTGGGCTTAAATGATGTGTATGTGGATTTGGTAGTTATATACCTGAATTGAACAAAAACATCACTGAAGTCTTGTTCAAGGTAAAGACCTTGTAAAACACTGACACTAAACTTGAACTCCCGTCCCAAATTCATAATTTCCGCATCCGTCTCATAATTTTCACATTCGGATAATTCGTCAAATTCAATTCGGGCACATTGCTTCACTGACACATTGTCAACCTCGCCGATTGATACGGCGACGGTCAAATAGCCTTTCACATCTCCGTGTTCATTCACTATTGGTACTTGGTGAGTCAAGCTGATCGGGTACAAGAGGTTGCTCAGGTAAATGTAGGATCTCCCAATAAGGCGAAACCAAGGAAAACGATCATAAAATGGGTCGTCTGGCGGAGTTGTTTCCTCCCCATACATTTCTCTCATTATCTCCAGTCGAGCCCTGTAGGAGAATTTTAAAATTCCAGTATGTTTTTACACAAAAAAATTCATTTCTAACTCTACAGATACATACCTACCTAAAAGTATGTATCCTACATTATGAAGCATACATACTAGAGTACTTCATTATGCAATGTACAAATATTTAAAAAAAATCCTCACTTGAGTTTTTCTAAAGTCCAAAGATGTCCAGCTCCATTTTTAAGATCTGTGACTTCAACAGCTACCACAGTATTATGATCTTGGAAGAACTCATGAGGCATAGGAGAATAAAGCGTGTCAGTCAGGAGAGTGAATTGGAATTGCACCTATGAGAATAAAAGGACCCTTAAGTTTATAGATGTTATCTTGTTTTCTTAACTTACTTAGCATTAGTATTACTAGAGGAGAAAGAAGAAGAAACGATGTTGGAATCATGCAATGAAATTAGGGTTGGGAAAGGTTTTACCCTTTTTTTCAATTCGACGCTAATTGCATTTCCTTCTTTTAAGAAAACGGCATTTCCCCACAGATCATCCCTGAGACTGGTAAAGCGATGGGTTCTCCATTTCTTGAAGGCCTTGTCCACTAATTTATATTCTTCCTCCGTCCATTGGGCAACTTCATCGACTATATCTAAGGAATTTAAAAAAGAAAGTCAAGTTTCCCTTTCAAATACTTCTAAAAATCCGCACATGCATGGAGAGACGTTTCTCTCTTCGGATAAATATTGATGCCGTTTTACATACCAAATATCTCATCATCAGTTGCCATTGAATATAGGCTCATCGTCATGGACTGCTCTTCAACTTTTTTCTGCAGCTCGTCAATTTTCGCTTCATAGGTCTTTTTACAAAAGAGGTTCATGTTCATTCATTTGAAGTAGTTTTAAGCACTTTGGCGTGGATTTCTTAAAAGGAAATGTTTATATTTACCTTCCTCTGGAGTTCGAACTCTTCATCGGCTTCCAACTTTTCCTTTTTGTATTGTTCTTCAAGCTGGAGAAGGCGTTTCTCCATTTCTTGCTTCAGATCAATACCTATTCAAAATGGATATAAGATGCTATGCAGACACCTCGGCTGAATGAGTGAGCGAGTGAGAGGAAGTGAGGAAAGGCATGTAATTTGTGAATCAGAATGGAAGTTTGTCTCCCATCGACCGAACCTTGCTTTTCAAGAAGCTCAATTTGTGCAAAGTTCCAGTCAGAATTTTCCACTTCAACTCGCTCTCGGACGTGGGAGGGATTATTGAATCTGAAAACATGATTTTTTGCCAAAATGACTCTAGAGCCGGAAGTGAGTTCTGTCGGTTCTTCTATCTGCCGTCCATTCACATAGCAGAGGGCCCCGTCTGACGGAATCAACGTCACAACCCCATTACAGTTCTCAAACACGCAATGCTCAGGTTGAATGTGGTTCCCATACAGTTGAATATCCTAATTTAATTTCAACACCCTGTGGTTACACCATATCTCAAATTGGGGAAATTTATAGATTTATGGATTTACAGTAGAATTTACACCGACCTGGACGTCTCCCCCTGCTCCCACCTTCGTAATCCCTTCCTTGATGTAATATATGAGGCACTCGGACATGGAGGGATCCTCGTTTAAATTAACTAAATGAGGAGTTTTTTTCGGGCTAAACACTCCCACTGTCCCGCCGTCTTCCTTCACTGCGACTCCCATTTCCGCAAAGATCATTTCGCGTTGCATTCGGATCACTTCCGTTCGCTTCAGTTTGTCCTCCCATGTCTCATTCAATTCTGTCAACAATGAGGTATTTCTCGTCAATCTTCTTTTCATTTTCATTATATCAACTACATTTACAAGACAATTAATTTTTACACTATGCTCTATTATACAATTTTTGATATAATATACATTACATACAATATACCATAGTACAGATATATGTATTGACTACTAGTGCATTTGTAATATAGCTGTACATACTGTATGTAGCATACATTTCTACTAATACAATATTTAATATAGGTTCAAGAAAGTGCGTGGGAATACCTGCAATTAATTTTTCATTGGCTTGCAGCTGCTCGTTGGCTTCGTCCTGAATTGAACTTGTCGAATTTCCTCTGATTTTAGAATTCTGGTTATGCGGCGTATTGAGGAGCTCCTTCAACTGCCTAATCTCTTCTTTCAATTCCCTGATTAATTTTGCGTTCGCGTCTTCGTTCACCACAGCTTTGCATACGATCTGCTTGGCCCGATCAGCATACCTAAAATTGATTTTTAAGATGTTGAGTCCAGGGCATGAGAGGAAATTTCTTAATAGATAAATCCTTGGGATAAGAGAGGTCCCTAATCGATGCAAGACCTGAGGGTCGAAAGAGTTTCTTCGTAATTAACATCCGCTGGCGAAATGGCAGCTATCATTGCAGTTTTTGAATTCCCACCAAGGCTTTCTCTCAAGAGCCATGTCAAGACGCTATCACGATAAGGAATGAAATTCTCCTTCTTCTTTGGCTTCTTTTGAGCCGCCTGGATCCAAATTCATTTATTTTATATAGATTTATTTAAGAGCCCACCAAATTAACGGCGATTCCTATAGTTCAAATATTGATTAAAGATGTTGGTGGCTCACAGAGAAATCTGCAAGGGCTGATATGACTTTTCCTAACGTTGTCAAACTTTTGTTAATATTGGCACCTTCCTTCAGTCGAGTTCCTCTTGCTCCAGTTGCGTCAGCTCTTTCTGATCCTGCTAAATCCACCAGGCTTATCTTGGACACCTTATTGAAAAGGAAACTTATTACAATATGATCTTTTCCCAAACTTTCAAGTATGTACAAGGATATAAGTCTGATTCACATGCCCCACATTATTCATATTTGATAATCAAAGCCTCGTAAGACTCATAACTCAAAAGCCATAAAAAGTTAATAAAATGCTAATAGAAAATCTTACGTGAGGATCTTATGTAACGTTCATATATAATTTTTATGCAATTCGATAAAATATCCCCTTACCTTTTCTGCAGTCAAATTGGACACGACGTCAAATTTCTTTTGTGTGAGGATTAGAGTGAATACTGCATGGGATCTTGAAGATGTTTCTACAATATCAAATTTTTATATTTGACTTAAGCAAATGTCATTTGTATGATTTTGATCAGAGCATGATTATACGGACATGAAATGTAAGATGAAATGTTTGTCGAAGGAAATCGATTTTATTACCGTTCATATTGGTGCTCGCCACTGTTCTGGCTTTATTCCCTTCTTCCATCAACTCATGGACATCTTTATAGGAAATGACGGCGAGTTTGGAGAGATCCTCCACATAAGGGCCCAAGAGAGGATGCTCCCTTACTTTAAGATTTGATTTATTCTGGGGATTGAGTAAATCACGAACACGTTCACAATAAATTTCCATATACGAGACCTGAAAATAAAAATAGAAATTGCTATCAATTTGCACTTCATACATCATATCATAAAAAATATAATAATCATAATATTGAGAAACGTGGCGGAAAGAAGGAGGAAAATAAATAAAATATTTTTTACAATAGTTCTGAGTCATCACTGACCTCAACAGAATAATTACTCTCTGAATCATTGTCAATATGTGTAAACAACTCTTGACAGATTTTTGGAATGATCCCTTCATCTTCTGACTTTCCCATCATCGTGTACGACTTCCCAGATCCCGTTTGTCCATAGGCAAATATGCAAACATTGTAGCCTACAAAAGGAACAAAGGTTGAAATCTGAGAGCTTGGATTTCATAATTTGATTAAAAGTTCATTTGTATGAAAGATTCATAAAAGTGGTGTATTGAATTCTTACCTTCGAAGGCATGGGAAAGCATTTCTTCCCCGATGTCTTCGTAGACTTGAGTTTGTGATGAAAAGTTTGAGTAACTAGACTAATTTAGAACTTGGTTAATAAGGGGAAAAACGAGTTAATGAATTTTAGATGAAGATACTTACATCAAAGGACCAATAGCTGTAGTCAAAGTTGAAACTTTTGACAGCATCTTTGCCGGCGATTTTAGGATTAGTTATATCTAATATTTACAATTTCATCAATTAGTGAGATTTCGTATATCTAAATAATGAGGAAAAAAGAGTAATTTGTTAAATACATGTCGTGGTCTCTTCCATTTCAATAATAAGTTTTGAGTCCATTGAGATTTCCCTATTATTAAAGGGACGGACACGTACGGCTACTTTTACTGAACTCATTTTTCAGCACTCCGTTCGAGTCAAAAGTCTTAATGAAAGTGACAAAAAGCTGTGAAGAATTTATTTTGTCCAGGAGGAAAATTTGTCGTCACTCCCTTGCGCATCGATCCAGATTTTCCCAACGACGCATGTGCTAATACCCGGGTACATGGCACTACCAGGGATTGTCTGGAACTCGGGAATTCTGGAAATGCGAACTAATAAGAGATTCAATCCTCAAGGGGCATTTTAGGACGAGCGCCCTTCAACCCCTCTTGACTCCACTTCCAACTCTTCACTTTCCCCGTTTGCTTGAACATATCTGAGGTGTTCAGAGTCCTCCCGAGAGCTCAAACTTTTCTCTTGTAATAGACACTTTCTTCTAAATTTCAATTAAAAGTTCTCCAACTTCCACTAATGCCATGTCTCAATTCCCATTTACTGTTAAATAGACTTAATAACATAATCTCATGGCCTAATTCTTAAAAACTTTGTCTTTCTTTGTTTCTTTCATGTAATCTCTTAAAAAGAACAAGGAACAAAATGCGTTGTTAATACAAAACATATGATTATATTTGGTATTTATTCTTTCCTTATGTTTTCCTCTTAATCAAATTATTAGCCTATTTCTAATATAAAACACATTGGCTAAATAGTTTTCTCTGTGATGGTTCCAAACCACCAGACCACACATAATTACCTACTCCATAAAATGAAATGGGCTATCCTCGTAACACAATTACTTAACTGGAATACATTCTATGTTGTAGTTGTAGGGTTATAGAACCAAGAACATAAAAGTTTACCATATATTTTTATCTCTTCTTTGATCAAGTTTCCAGATTTTGTTAATTATACAAGCCAATGACTATAATAAGTTTTAGTTTACAACTTCCAAATTGGTCCTAATAAGACCCATTTTTATGCATTCAATTATTATTAGATTAGGAGGATAATTATAAACGTGTTATTTTATTCATGTGTTCGATCGAACCAAAGTAAGTAATTGCATTATTTGGTTCATTCTAACTTTATCTGCATCTCGTGTGTTGTCCCCAAAGGCCTCAAAGTGAGAACTGCTTTTTCTTTCGCGTCAGGAACTATTGTACGAGGAACTATTTTGTTTTTACAATCATTCTTGTAACTTGCGCACCCATCATTTGTCTTCGCAAAAATGTCTCGTGTTAATGCTAATCAAGCATTGTAAAAATCCAAATGGTATTTCAACTTTACATGGTTTATTTGGTGAAACTAATGGGAGTTCGTTTAAGAGAATTAATGGATGCAGTTTGTTATCCTTTAAATGGTTAGATTTCCCCCTTAGACATGAATTAAACAAATATTAATTGCCTTTCGTTAAAGATATCTTCTGTTTTGGATATTTCTGATGCTGCCTGCATATTGACATTGGTATATTTGATAGGTCATTGAGCACACTCATTGTTTACAACAAAAATTAATAATTGTAATTTATTGTAGTTAACATTTTTGTATTTTTATAACTATATGAGGTGAATAATTTAACGTAGTTGAATCCAAATTCTAATTTAATTTCTTCTTCCCACCTATCGTTACATCATACATATTTTGGAAAGTGCAAATAATGATTAGTTGACTTGTCTCATGGGCATTGTAGGAAACTCTCTGTAATTGAGTCCCTT
Organism: Neelides folsomi; assembly: GCA_034687125.1. Classification (NCBI taxonomy): domain Eukaryota; kingdom Metazoa; phylum Arthropoda; class Collembola; order Neelipleona; family Neelidae; genus Neelides; species Neelides folsomi. Next base: position 11,906 of record JAQGBZ010000383.1, read on the forward strand.
TTATACAAAAATTATACACTAAAGTTTACGTTATCGGATCGACTAACGTTTCAGTTTCAGGTTTCAATTCGCGATAAGAAGATACACGGTTTTTGAATTATCAACTTTCCTTAATCCACACCAAATGCATCCAAGAGAAATATTCGACGAAAAACCCATCGGGTTCCTTTTAAGTTTGAGAACGGCCAAGCGATATGTGAAGTGAATAAGCGACATTACACTTTATACAGTAAAACAAACACCGCTAATTAAATTTATATTTACTCTGTGGATAAAAATACACTGCATTTGTATTCAACAATACTTTTGCCATAATATTCCCTTCCCTCACAATCAGTCAGTCAGAGGCAGAGTCATAAAAAATATGATGCTTACTTCGTAATTTATAAACATTTATGTTTTCTTATACATAATATTCCGTACTTATTTGTACCTATTTAAGTACTTATAATTATTACCATTAAACATTATCTCTACATATATATTTTTAGCAATGAAATAAGAATGAAATCTATATTTCAAATATAAGTATAGGTCGTGATTATAAATTAATATGGTACATCCAGTGTATGGTATATTAATGCGCGATGTAACAAACGAATTGGTCATATTATACCTAATGTACTCGTATAAGATGTAAATGTGAAGAAAGTTCTCATCACTTTGTTTTCTAACAAGGACGGTGAATATTCTCACATAACTCACAAGCTCACGAGCAACTGTTTTTTCACATGATCGTAGGAGTTTTCTTGGGTTCACATTCATCATTGAGGATGGGAAATTCATCGAGAAAATTTGGTCTCTTCTCCTCTTAAATCATACATCCCTTTTTGTTAAAATACAAGACGTAGCTGTGTGATTTGTTTGGGAATTTATACTTTTTTATACAGTCTACTAACATAAGAAGTTGGGTATTATCCCTTGTCATTTATTTGGTTGTGACAGGAGTTTAAGTCTCTATTAGAATTGAGAACACGTTTGATCTGATGGTTGATAGAAGCTGAAGGGTTTCTACTTACATCTTAAGTAGATACATAACATAGATCGGGTAGTTTGGTTAGGGAGAGTTATTGATCCCTCCAATTGAGACAGGAGGGGTAACAATGCGAATAGGAATTTGAGAAGAGAGAAAGATGAGATGTGAATGAAAAAAGATTTTTGATAGTGCGATGGTTCATCCCTGTCTGATCGCCATCAACACTGGCCCTTGAGCTGGAGAGAGACGGGCTCAGTTGATCCAAACAAACTGAGATTTGAGTGTCAGAAATCCTCTTTTCTCAATCCCATATAAAATATGTTCCCTCTGTCTCTCACCCTTCCTCCTGACGATTTGTCTCCTGCAGAGTCCCCATGTAATGTGTTTGGGAAATGTCTTGGGTGTTTGGAGAAAAAAACGTGGTGGATTGGGAGTGGAGTCGGGAAAGTGATTAGTCATGGCGTGGATAATTTCCGATCTCGCTGACCACCACGGAAGGGCGGCATGGGAATGGGCCGGTCGGATTGAGATATTGAGTGGCTGAGGTTGGGAAGGGATGTTTGAATGGAGTAAATCAGGGGAATGGACGTGATGATGGGTCGGAAGGAGGCGGTTTGAGGAACCTCTTTCTATGTACTTCTACTGATATGTGCCTCAATCCCCCCTGATCCTCATCATTTCTTCCTCAGTCCTGCCCAGCTCAGTGTCAGGGCGACTTGGAAAAGCGAGGAGAAAATGAAGAAAGGGTCGTGGAGTCGTGCTGAGTGGCCCACCCTTCGAGAAAGAGAATTCATTCAGGTGGGAAGAGGCAGGTAAAAATAGGCAGTCGGTACTTGTTTTTGAAATATACTCCTATCTCCCTCCCCGGCCACCATATCCCCGAATATCCCCCTTTGTGTGAGGCTCCGCAGGCCGAGCCGCCGAAGGCTCTCTCAAGATCAACACTCGTCGGCTATTGAGGCTCAGTCTTGAGTTGAGTTCCTCCGGTTCCCTCACCCTCTTCCCAATGGGCCCTCGTCTCACTTCTCCCTTCTGCCCTCCCTCCCTCTGACTCTCCAGCGGAGTTGGACAAGGAAAGCTGCTCTGCACTTTTCCATCACACCTACACCAATTATGCAGAGAGAAGTCAAAGGATGAGAGGTGAAGTGACAGTGAAGTTAATCGTCTCCCTCGCTCTCCTCCTCCAAGTCCAGGCGATCAATTGGCTGTAAGTTTAATTAAACCAAATCCATATATCCCATTTTCTGCATTTTCTCAATTAGGAATATTATACACAGTGACTTACTGATATATCAATACACAGATAATGAATTTAATGATAAATGGTTGTTCGTCTTTCAAAATTTTTCATTTTCTTCCTTTCAAAATTGGAAAAAAGAAGGAGACAAAAAGTCGGGTAATAAATGTATGAAGATGGAAGTGAGGAAAGTTGCAGGGCTGCCAAGAAGGAAGGTGTGAAGGGCCAAAATAGAAAATTATCTCTGGAGTTTAATTGAAAAGTCCTTAAAAGGGAGGCGAGGCTTGGCCAGGACTTAAAAAATGTCTTTGATTAATTTCCCTTGTATTTCGGACTTGTTCGAGAGGAACCTCGGTCCTCGTCTATATGGGCGTTAGTTATTTGGCCGGAAATTCTGGCTACGAGATTTTATTTAAAGCCGTTTGCATAGTTGTACAAACGCCGGAAATCGTAAAAGCACTTAGAATTATTTACTCTTCTCCGCTTATTAGTCGTCGCTTTTTATTTCACCTTCCCTCAGAGGGACTTGGTAAGAGGCGAAGAAGAATTTTCCGCCTGAGGCTTCTCACTCTATTAACTCGTAACAAATATCCTCACAATGGTCGTACAAGAGTAAGGGGATTACAAGAGGAAAGTAGTCACCTCCGCTCCTCACCACACCGACACAGAAAGAGAGGAGGAATATGGGTCGTAAATTTCATAAACCCTTGTTTTCAAAATTCATCGGCCGTCGAAGGATCAAATCCATGGAATTGGGGATCCTTTGTAATACGGTCTTTTAGACATATAATATAGGAGAACAACCCAAGGTGTATACATATTCAAGTCCTCCAGCCTTTTCTCCCTTCCGAGTCAAACATGTAGTAAGTAGGAGTAGTATACAAATAACATCAATTGTCGATCGGGTCAATGCGGGATCTGAGGAAACTGAGGCCCTCAAGGAAAGCTCCTCCACCTTTGTTAGCGTATTTGACGAAAGGGCCATAAAGCTTTCGTCAAATTCTGGGGCACGTGGTTCTGAGGAAGGTCCTTTCGACTTGGGTGAACGAGATGAAAATCTCAAATATGTCCCCTTGTGTTCATTACTACATTCCGCGGACGGTCCAAGGGTCTCTTTGGAGTCCAACTGTTCATCTCCTGGGCGGGATGGGAAAATGATGTCTTTAACGTCTTTAGTATCTTTAGTCATTAAATCCTTCATTGTTTGTAAGTTGTAATAGTGCGTCGGTATATATTCGTAGGAATACACAAATATATAGTTGTATATTGTATAGGAATTGTAGTAGGAATGGTACAATTGTGTATTCTGAGTTTGAATGACAATGACAGATCTATCCGACGGGCTTCCGGATGCAACGATGGGAGTCTGATTCTTCGGCAAGTGAACTTCTGTCGAAAGCACCCGCAGTTCATGGACAGTCTGTACGAAGGAGCTACGAAGGCCCTGGACGAGTGCCAGTTTCAGTTTCGGAGCAAGCGGTGGAACTGTTCTTTTGTGCAGACAAAGAGGGGTAAGTTTTATGATCCAGTCGCTTCCTCCTTCATATCTTGTCACTCGCATCTGTTACGGGTCCTATACACGATCAAGACATCTGTCAAATGACTCTCGAGTTTCCTCCCCCCTCTCTCCCTAATATTCCTTTGATGACTCCTATTTTTTAACCATCTCCGCTTTGTCTCAGTCCGCTCCCTTCGACCCTCCTACTTTCTACCTGGAAATCTCTCGTCATTCCTCCCTCATTTACTCTTATCGCGGCCTCCTCACACATTCCGACCCGCTCGCGGTCTAATATATGGTACATGTCAGACCGCCAGTCTCCGTTTTATGCCTCATACTTCAAAGAGAGTGACATGTTAAATCCCACATCTAATTACCGCTACGGGAACCTCTCAACACTCAATCCCAATCCAACCCTTTTTAACTTTCCTTTCTTACATGGAATGAATTTCCACTTTTCTCGTTTAATGACCGAGCCTCGGATTTTATACTCTTTTTATGATGCTTTTAAAATACGTCAACTTCTTGCAATGCCTTTCTACTACAAATGTTTGACTTTAAATTTGCTATTAAATAAGGAAAATGGCATTGACCAATTTTAGTATTTGAATATTATTGAGACGATCAATATTTATGAATATTAACTTGAATATCAACCATGTTGTTGTATTAAAAAGCTATAATTGCCCTTTCAATTCAAACACTTTCGAATATTTTTGCATGAAAATAAATACAAGTGGAATATATTATATGTTATAACATACATAGACATCAGAATGATAGAAAACTTAAAATGACTTACCGATAGCCGTTGATAGAATTACTAAAAAAACATTAAGCACAAATATTGATTGTTTCCCAACGTTTGAAATCGTTTAGTGATATTTCCATTTTTCCATTTTATAATAAGATGATAATAAGATAATAATCGACTTTATTTTGACTGTTCAATTAATTTATTTATAGGAACAAGATCGTCAAACCAGACTAAAAAGATCAAGAATCGTCCTCCTCTGGTCCCATCAGGTAATCCAATACACACATTTTATTTATTTTTCTATTAATTATTTTTAATCTTAAGTTGTAAAACCTGTAACTTGCTCAATAAAACCTTTGCACCTAGATTAAGCTCTACGAAATTGTCAGTAAATTAATTGTTTTTTAAAAGTTTAAACAATTTTAAATTCAGGAACTCGGGAAGCTTCGTTTCTCCATGCCATAAGTTCAGCCGGAGTTGCATTTTCAATCACTAAAGCATGCTCGAGCGGCAATTCACCCGACTGTGGTTGTGATCGGTCTATGGGAGACAGACGAGGTCACCAGGAAAAGTTCAAATGGGCCGGATGTTCAGATAACATTGACTACGGCGTGAGTCTCTCTCGTTCTTTTGTTGATGCCAAAGATCATCGTTTGTCGAGGAAAAATAAAAACAAAACTGCGGCTTTACTCAACCTCCACAATAATGAAGCTGGAAGAAGGGTAAGGAAATGTTTTTTCGCATATTTTAGTTTGAATAACCGTCTCATGAAGAAGGCTCACTCATCAGGGTTGGTATTTTTTGTTTTAGATAATCATTCAGCAAATGAAGATCGATTGCAAGTGCCACGGAGTTTCTGGTTCATGTGAAGTAAAAACATGCTGGAGAGTAATGCCGACTTTTAGACAAATTGGGGAGATTCTTCGAGAAAAATTTGACTCGGCTCTGCAAGTCGAGGAAAAAAGAACGGAATCGAGAAGAATGTTAGTTGCGAGGGAAGGAATAAATTACAATGACGTCGACCTCGTGTACTTCAAAAATTCTCCAGACTTTTGTGATGAGGATTTGAAGAAAGGGAGCTTGGGTACCAAAGGAAGAAGTTGCAGTCAGGTAAGTATAATTTTTTGTATTTTAATTATTAATTATAATTACCAATTTTATTCATTTTATCATATTTTTAATATTGTTCAGAATTTCAAAATAATTCTTATAATTTATTATATTTCAGAATCCAAAATCTCCTAATTCTTGTACACATTTGTGTTGCGCCAGGGGCTTCACAACAGAAAGAATCCGAAAAGTTGAAAGGTGTAAATGTAAATTCGAATGGTGTTGCAGTGTTCAATGTTCAGAATGCGTTCGGGAACAAGACTTTTCCGTTTGCAATTGATTTCGATGTTATTTAGGTATTTTAGCAAGGAGATCAATCAGCTCAATCAAAATTTTTACAAAAAATCTGTCAAACTGACTGAGAACTATATTTAGTAGGCAAATAATAATAATTCCAAGTGGATAAGTTAAGTTCAGATTTTGTGAAAATAAAAAGTTAGCATTCAATACGGTTAAAACATTTTTATGAATAAATAGTGTAAATTCATTATTAAAATCTTCTCTGATAAGTTAATAAATGAAGCAAATAAGCGAATTTAGTAAATTATGTATATGTTAGCTCATTAGCTCAATAGTTCACAATGTATTGTAGCAAAAATCGAAAGATATTTAATCAACCTTGCTAAGTTGCTAATATAATCCCTTAACCATATTTGGTTGGGTGTCAAAAGTTGACCCATCAGCTTCGATGCACTTCTTGAGTCGCGTTCGCAAATCGTCAATCGCGAGCGGATTATCTCTATTGGAAATGTTTTCTATTTCTTATTTTAAGCTTTTTTTAATGATTCAATTGTTGGATTTGGTTTCGCATTGACCTTTGCATCTATTTGGTACCATATTTTTAGCTGTCTAAAAGATTTAGGTCCGACCTGGATGCAGGCAATTCGATATAACATCATAACCAAACTCTAAAATGATTCATATAGTGAAAAAGGCTGCGATTGACGATATCGACTCAAGAAGTGCATTTAAGCCAACCTTTGACACCTAACCTTTTTTCCCTTAAACTACATGATATTCTACATATTGTGTTCAAATTTCATGAAAATTGGTTGATTAATAAAAAAAAGTTATTTACGCGAGAATAGCGGTCCCATAAATATGGTTAAGGGATTAGAGTATTTTGTATAACATTAACCCTATTGTAAATTTTTATTATGAGACATGATAATGTATTTTTAATATCTTTATTTACTTAAATGTTCAGCTAATAAAATGTAATTGTTAGATTGAAGTTGATATTGGTTCAAGTAATCCGTTCCTCGTAATATCTCATTGTATTTGTATGCATTATATTAATTGTAGATATATTTCTTTTTCTTTTACATGATTATTGATGAATTTGGAATTTAAGCGTTTATTATCATTGCCCGCCTGAATCGACTCTAGAGTTAGAATTTTATACTTGTTTACAAAATAACTATACTACTAGAATATTTATTGTTTAATCTTGATAATAATTATTAAGTATTTATTTAACTCATGTTGTATACTTTATAAAGTGTGTAAATGAAAGTGGTTAACATTTATTTAGTAAATTTATTTTTATCCAGCAATTAATTAAGGATTAAGTTTTGTATATAAACCTGTAGAATAAATTATACATTAATGGGAAAATTCTTTTAAATTCTGCGCTCATAATAATAATAGATGGTATAAATATAATATAACTACATAATTACATTAAAATTATTAAATTGATGCTCATATTCAAAGATTTATTTTATTGGTAAACGGACATTAAAAATATATTTAAAAATTAAAGAATGATGCAAAGATATTGTAATGTAATATTCAAAACAATAGCATTTAAAGCTTTTATTATCGTAATATTTGCATTTAGTTTTTCCTAATTTTATTACAATCGTGTTTTAATTAATTTTATTAATCTTTATTTCAAACCAAAAGCTAAATATATTGCATCATTACATGCATTAAAAAATTGTAAATGAACAATTGAATCACACTGTTTCATTTAAATATTAAACACATTAAATATTCATTTCATCATAAATAGCTAAAATCATTCGTAATCTTAATTAATACATTAGCAATGAAGATCCTCATAATAAAGGAGTAATGCAATTCTTTAAATAAACCTTAACTATAAAGGCATTTTTTGCATGAGCAAAATTTAGCCTTTTATACTGATAAATTACTTAATCAACATTTTCAGTAAATATTAATTAATATATGGCAGCAGTGATATCTTGTATAGCAAACTTTTTAGTTAATAGATTTTAGCAGATTCCAATTGTTAATAATTATACATTTAGATATTCACTCACGATCAGTACAATCACAGGAGGCAGAACCATCAAATTGCATGTTTAGCAAAAAAAAAATACGCCGTACTTATAATTATTACATCTCATTTAAAACATTAAGAGACATTAAGTACAATGGTACGAATAAAATTAGTCAAACATAAAACAATTTTACAATAAAATGTATTTTACAGAAAAGGTTAGCTAATCGAAAATATAAAAATTGAACAATAATCAAAAATCAGCTAATTCGAATACAAATACTATGAAGGTATGTTGATATATTAACTATGTATGTAAAGTACTTATATACATACTAATACATCAATTGATATATACGCATAATATTAATTGATCTTAAAACTTGACAAATTATTAATCTATTAAACATTACATTCGTCGTATTTAAAAAGAACAAAATTACATTTTACGTCACGTGTTAAATAAAATTAATTTTAATACAAAAAATCATTTAAAAGTAAGAAAAAGAAGTGGGGGAAAATGCAGTCTTCAATCACCTTTGTTCTCTTCTCGTTTTGTATTTAAATCTAATTAATTTCCGGGCCCATTTGGAACCGCGTTGATCCCTCGGTGCATCACCATCTCTCTCGAGACTTTTCACTTGAACTCCTCCTGTGAAGACGTTTTAAAGGACAATCTCCAATTTTCCGTCTTACCTTCTTTCGTCATTTTCGATTCCATCCGGGCTCACTCGCTTCTGTTTAGAGAAGTCGAAGCTGTTGGAGCTGAACCCGCTGGATTCGGTTCGACTGAGGGAGGAGCTCGAGGAATTGTCGGAAGCTCTCCGACTCCCGGGCATTTCATCACTCGACTTTCTCTCAAGGGACGCTCGAGGAAGTTGGATGAGTCCGATGTGATCTTGCTTATAATGAATCCTACTGAGTGGGAGATGTCCCTCTTTGGATTTTTGGTTTGATAATGGTAGGTGAGTTAAGAGATGTGGAGGACTTGGCTCCCGCAACGGTTGTGACTGTGTCCGACTCAACAGCCGCGACAAGCCAAAACTGGACACCGAGGATCCAGACTGTTGAGAGTCCGTCCTTTGCACAGGCTTGAATTGACTCTGTAATTTGACCACATTTACCATTAAAAACTCAACATTACCAAATGTTTTTTTGCCGAAACCTCAAAATTTTTACACAAATTGCTAGTAGCTAAAATTGGTTATTATTTATACAATTTACTTTTACATTTTTGAATTTATATACAACAGTGATTTATTAGTGATTATTAGTAGTCGTGCAATCGTGTAATGTGCCTTAATGCTTATGTTATCTTCTCATGCTTCCTGTTCTCATTAGTTTTTGCAAGTTGTTAGTGTTCCTCGCCCGATACAACTTTTGGAAATTAACAAGATTCCTTGTAAATTTTATTCGTAAAAGCGTGAGTGCCTGGTCGCTGTAATAAGCTCATCAACATGAAATAGTCAATTCATTACAAGATGCAAATAACATTTCATACATCGTTCGTTCATAAATTTTTTCTCTTTCTCTCAATCAGTATTTTATGCATTAAATATCATGGTTAGTTCAAATTAAATGCGTCAGTAGCAAAAATCGGCTTATGTTAAATGTGTGTTAAATTCAACTCATACTTTCCATGCATTTTGTGATTCTTGTGTTTGTGATTTTTGTGTTAAGTTAGGTTAGGTGAATGTGAAGCGTGCTAAATCAATTAGTTGTTAGATATTAGAAAAGTTAGACCTTATCATAATGGTATTAGGAGACCAGAAGTTAAACTCCAGTTCCAAATTTCACTTCCCATCATTCCCGAGAAGTCTTTTTCTCAGTAAGCGAGTTAGTTGGAAGTAGTCAAATGAGCCACGAGTTATTAATGGCTAAGTTAGTTGTTTTACACATAAAGACCGCTTTTTACAAAACTGTGCAGGTTTGAATGTAAAATTTGTCTATACAATAAAGATTCTTTTCTCAAGGAAAAGTGTCCAAGTATTAAAAGTATTTGACAAGGAATTTTAAACAAAAGAGAAGGAGAGTATTAAAGTATTAAATTCAGAGATTCATGGATGAGGGAAAATTAATGTGAAGAGGAAGGATGACTCTTTTCTAGTGTTTGTTCATTGCCTGAAAGTTAGGTAACTCATCGTGCTCGTTGTTAATGCCAATGCCAGATGAACTGCTTGAAGTTGTTGAGTCTTTTGAGTCACTTCTTTTTAATTTCGGCTCAACCTACGGATTAAAATATCCATTTGAATCCCAACGTCACAACCGGACATTGGTGGATTTATAAATTGAAGTAATATGAAAAAAAGAGGTAAAAATGTAAATGATTCGAAAATTTTCAGCCACCGCCAACATTATTCACCATTTAACCTTGAATTAAAAATTGGGAATTGTTAAGGTAAAATGACTAACGGTGTGAATCTGCTCGAGCCGGCTCTGCCTTCTAAAGCTGACAGACTTCGGAGATTTGGTCGGAGTTGGAGCTGCAAGGCGAGCAAGTGCTGGGTTTTTGGCCATCGCTGTCGCAAGAGCTCCTCTTGCATCATCATTATGGTACATCATGTGTGACGGGTACCTCCATGGTGACTTTGGTGGGTCCACTTCGAACCCTTCGTTTTCAACCCCTCGCATATGGCTTGGTAGACGATGGCCATATTCATCATGTTTTTCCCTCTTGGAAAGAGTCCTGGTCAAACCATTTACATAAACAAAAACAAAATTAACCATCCAACCTACATATTTAATAAGTACGTACTTATTTACAACTACATATTTACAGCCCATAGATAGATTTTTTACTATTGTTTCTACTTATTTAAATCTTTGTTGTGGGAAGTATTACACAAAAATAAAGTATCAAGTAATATTTATTGTTAATAAGGAGTAAGCAAGGGTTGTGGGTTAGTACACATCACGAGGCATTGCAAATAAAAGTGAAAATATTTTAGGGGAATTCCTTTTAGCAATGGTACTTAAAAGGAGAGAAGATTGCAGGAGTTGGTTCGCACCTTAGGATTTTCCTCCCGAGACCCAAACTTTGAGGTTCCTCAAGGGATCGTTTATTCCCTTTCTTCTTCCTCGTTTCATGGCTCTCCTCTATAATTATATGGCGATCGTAGGGTGTGTCGTAGTCAACTTCTAAAATCGTTGAAAACACATGTGGAAAGAAGAGGTCGAAAATGGCTATGATGCCTCCCCCAGCTACACAGAACACACCTGAAAAACAATTCAATTCTGTCATGTCCCGCGCAATGTTACCTCTATTGTATTTATTAACGATTTAATTAAAACTATGTATTGCGGCCTTTGTTTTCCATGGATTGCAAGACTCATGACACAAAGACAACAACAAGAAAACAAGTTGAAGACGTCGCTCGGAGTCTTACAATTCGTTGTTATTACAAAGAAGTATTTCCAAACGACAAAAATCAATAGGAATGTACTAATTACCAATGTAGCCGACAACCTTATAGGGGATGATGATCTTGTACACAGACACTCATTTTCATATATAATGAGTAAAAACCGGAAAATTGGACTATTATTTATGTAACTACTTCCTACAATATTTCTTGGGATCACATGAGAGTCTATCAATTATCTATATTACGTCGATCGTGTAAGCGAATTAAGATTAAGTGCTTTGCGTGATAAATTGATAAACCAATGAAGTTAGAAAGATCCTGATCATATTGTGAGTAATCGAAGAGGAAAGGGATAATCTGTCACTTTTGATGATTAAATTTGTAGTTGAGGCAAAATTCATCATCATAGATATATTCTATGTACCTATCTTATGCGAATATGGTATATCTTATGTAGGTAATATTTTATCAAAAAGTCCTTTTCCCAATAAATAACTCGTTTTAATAAGTTTCATTTTCATTCATCCACCTCAATTCTTTTTGTTACTCCATTGAATATTAGAGGCTATGCAAATATTCTTATGTAAATACTTAAATATTAAATTCCTAAATGTATGATGAGGGATTCTTTATTCAAATGGCATAATAAGCATCTTCCACTTTCCTTTCATGATTTCCCATTCACACTTCCTAAATGCGAAATAAGTAACATATTGGAGAAGAAAATAAGCATGAGGGTTGCTTACATATCCAATTCACAGGTGACTTTTTATTTGTCTAGAAACTTAGGTATGATTTTTAATTTTGTAAGAATTAAAAGTTACAACATCTTCCTCTGAAAGATTTAAAGGAAATGAATATTGAAATTACCTAACCTCATTCCAAAGCTAATTAAAACTACTAACAATAAATCGCCCGATATTTCTAATATTACCTAATTACAAGTTTAAATTCAAATCATCTTCAAAGAATGCGATATTACTTTGTAGTATAACATGTCCGTTTTTATGATTGGTAATTAGTCAAGTTCAAAAGTATACAAAAGTGACTTGTATGATTAAATTTCACATGTCCACAAAATTATAATAAATAAGATAGCAAAAGTGTAATATCTCAATAGATCAAGGAAATGGTTTTGACATGTGTCTGACGATAAGCCAAAGGTGCGTAGACTTGATGATAATGTTTAAAAGAAGAATTATGTTTATGAACCCCTAGTTGTGTTCATTTATATTCCAAGTTCGTGCCCTGGTCTTGCATCATTGATTGAGATAACTCATGTACAATGGGTTCCAATTTGTGATTTAACTAATTGCGAACAATGATCTACTATGGTCCTAGTGGCATGACCATAGAGTTATTTATGACATTGTGGACCAAAGTATTGACAACTTATAACGCGTTTTTCTCACCATTAAATAAAAATTTAGTATTCCGACTAGACAAGTAATTTTACATTGGATCTTGTTTTCATCCATGAATCCTTTAGAGATCTGGATAAAACCGAATTGATCCAGTTTTTGATTTGTTCGCTAATCGCTTAAATTTTCTGGACTTTTTTGTACTGCGAAGGTATTTCTACTATTATATAACCATTTCCTACTGTACTATATCTTATTCTATAGTATCAACTTTAAACTATAATCTATTCTTTAGTATATTCACCCAATGTAAGCAGTATTGATATACGATTAGGTATTCATGGATTCGCTTCGTTAAATCTATAAATAATAATGAGTTGTATAATAAAAGGAAGTGAAGATTTACCTGAGATGAGTAATATCCAGAAAGAATACCCAAAATTGAACATAAGAATGTGGTCTTCAAATCTGATCATTAATGGCTTGGGTGGAATAAGAACATAGTAGAGGAGATTTGTGCCGAGCATGAGGCTGCCTGTGACCGCCATCATATATCCTCCGTAACGTGGTACGAACAAGAGGAGCAAATTCATCAAACACCACGAAGCAAAACAAGCCCTAGAATTAACGAAATTACATTATTACACTTCCAAGATCTTGAAATAGTCTTTTACATTACGCCAATCTCATGACATTAAGTAAGTCTTTATTTAAGTATTAGTGGATAGGGAATAAAAAGTACAAAGTATTTGGAGCAAAGAAAAGACCTGATGGTTATCAACCAAAGATAAGAAATCTTTCTACAAGCACTTTACAGATTGTCAATGGATCACTCAAATGTTAAAATAACTTTACTTTCGATATATCTCATTTTCAAAGATTACTTTTTTATATATCTGTGTACGCATAACCCTAAACCATAAGTAGGAACTAAATACACATTTATGTACCGACATATCACTGACATATACAGAATATATTAATTACATTACCTACTCATAATGATTGTTACCAATTGTATTTATTGTTAGTATAAATTATAAAATTGTCAGGTTGAAATTGAGATACACAGCATAATTATCTGTACAACTAAACAACATGTATTTTGTCATTATTTAAATAGCAAAAATGATTGGATAAGAATAAGAAGAGCTTCGAGTTAAATACACTTTTTGCTTTTAGAAATTTTCAAATTGCATCTCGACATTTCAACCCACAATCTTTGTTGATGTGTGTAAATGGTAATTCACATGGTTAGAATGACTCCACTAAAGTACGTATTTACACTTCTTGTTTAACTAATACATTGCATATTACCATACGTGTCAACAACATAGATTACATGCATTGTATTAAGGCATACACATAATGGACTAATCCAAGAATGTTAAAGGAAAGCTCGAATGAGAATTGAGTAGGTTTATTAGGATTTAGAATAGATGAACGTAAAATATTTCGAGCTGCCTCAATGAGATTTGAATTAACTCTCAACCATGCAATTTTAAATAGTATGAACGTGCTGGTTCAACCTCAGGCCTTCCTGCGTTTTTGTTTACAAACTTCAAAACCCTTTCAATTTAGCTTGAAAGGACGATTCCTCACAAGTACAAAATTCAATTGTCTCATTACTTATTGTAATTACAATTACACAATTGTGCTTTGTGAAAATTAAATTAGGGAAATAAAGGGACTCACGGGGCAGCACGTATTTTCCTAGCTTTATGCTTTAATTAGTTGGGATAAAAGTTCCTTAAAATACTTTTTCTTCTAAAGCTACAATATGTTTATATGCCTGTCTACAACACATTCTACACGCCTAGAATTACATGCATCAATGCCCAATTTAAAATAATTAAACCATTTTCATTAAAAAACATACACATTGATCAAAAGCTACACAGAACTTATGTGCACTTACTTTATGCAATTTAATTTCAAAGAGAATTATTGTTCTAACATGTGTTTTTACCTATAAATAATTAAATATTGAATAAAAGATTTTATCAAATTGGAGTTTAAAGAAAGAAAATGTTCAACTCATTGTCTAAAAGTTTAAAAAAACTATTAAAATAAATGAAGTAAATCAAGAACAACTTTACAAATGTTGAAATTTGGATAGGCTCATAGATATCAAACAAAGATCTTTCACTAACATTGAAAACCTAGTCATGATTACCAATCGGTATTTAGAACTATTTAGATATTTATGTATAAGCTAAATATTTAAATACTACTTCTACATAGTAAGTATGGCTAATTAATAGTTAAAAATGCTTTTACCAAAGAAGGTTGTGGCAATAGTAGCCCGCTAAACGATACTGGCGTCCCCAACAGAAACCTTCTTCGTCCATGTTAAAATATTCAGCAACTGTTAGAATTGGATATGGCAATCCTTTGACTAGAGCTTCTCGAAATTCATCGTGAATTTCTGTTGTTTTGTCCCAATGGAACCTTTCGTTGTAATCTATATCTTCTCTTACAATGTAATCGTGCACCAAAGAGTTGTTCACTCTCGGTGCTCCTGTTTCAAGTAAAATAAAACATCATTGATTTTTCACATTCAACTATTGATAATAAATAGCTTAAAAATTAGTTTTATCATCAATTTAAAGGAATGACAAAACTTCTTCATCCCAATGTTTGTTATTATTTATGTGTGTTAGTTTAAATTAGTATGATTCAAAATAAATACGATGAAATTACCTTTTAAAGTCACATTAAAATGCATGAGTCCGATGAAGACTCCAATATCAGCCGACAATTTTTCTCCGGAGAAAGCCCGGTAGTAACTGACAATTTCTGAATTGGCCACGTGCCAATGTGACCCACATTTGCTAACTAAAGAAATGAAAAGGAAGACCATTAAAAATTGATTATTTTGATTCATTTTGAATTCAAAGTAGGGATTTAATAATGAACATTTCCTAGCACTTCCTCTCTTTCACACGGTTACATCAGTCGTAGGTGTTCCAATTCCTTTTTACTGTATCGTTTAATTTAAGTTCGGCTTAGCCAAAACTCAAACCAATGCGAATCGAATTCACAATACATTTTAAGCATCAGGTGTGTGAGTTGTGCAATGCAACAGCGGTTTTGTGCCAGTAAATCATCTTTAAAGCAATAATTCTGTGCGAGGTAAACTATACACTTAAATGCTCTTACTCATATTGTGTTCGTTCCATCTTGGGAGCAAATTCTAACTGTATGCTTTTGTATGTGATCTCGGGATTTAATGATCCATGAAAATATCAATTGTTCTTTGAATGAATTGTTTTACCAATTCACTTGATGCAAGATTCAAAAATTCAATGTGCATAATTGTAAATGTACTATATCATATAGAGTGGTGTATTGAGACAGGAATCCAAATATGTATCAATTTATGTAATACCGGTACGTGCCAACTATTACTTGTCATGAAATCATTTGTAAAGCTCATTATTAATGACCATCGAACGATTAAAAATTAGGAAATTAAAACTGAATTTATAGAATGTTTTGTAATTTGAACCACAAAGACATAATTAATACTCTCATATTGTTTGAGTAATTATTATCCTTGTGAATCTTTCAAAACTTGACATTAACAAACAATGATTTTTTGACAATGACTCTTATGAATACACAATATAACTAAAATACCCAGAGTTAACATAGGTATTACACATTTATGCACACGCATGGATATAAATCGTATCTTTATAACGCGTCCATTACACGGCTGACTCTTTAATATGGATTTATCTCACGCTAATTATCAAATGGCCACACACCAACAAAGTCATTTGGAAAGTCATTTTATGATTTTATTTTTTATTGAATTATAAAATTGAAAGTCTGCATCTAAGCTTGTCCATAATTGCTGTCCCACTAATTGTAAATGTTAAGTGATATTGACACAATTACCAAACTGTGATTGACTTAAAAATATTCATGATAGTTAGTTGAAATTCTGCCAAATTATTAGACCTTTCGGTAAGTAACATTATAAAATTTGAGCGAAAGAAAAAGGAATGTGATTATTTAACATTCCCAGGCGGTGCCACGATCAAAAGTGAATTGTTCTTGGCCCTTCTAAAGAATAAGATAATGGTGATTGCATTCGCATTAGCGAAAAAAAAATCAAAATCGCGATGCCTTGGCCTGGTGATCGTTGAGCTTTATTTCTCAATTGGTTAACTAAATGTTTTAGTTATAATATTTAAATGAAATAATAAATCAAAATTAATTTAACACGAACACAATAAATTTGTGATCAAAACCTATAAAGTTTCAGCATCATGCGGTTGTTAATGCAGATCTGCACTCTCCCTCCTAATACAGTATCATAATGTAGGTATCATAATCCTATCCCTATTACATCTACAAAATGTATGGGATATTCATCATTATAGAAGATCATTTTATTATAGTAATTATACGAATATGAGTGGATAATTTTTAAGTCTGTTTCATTTACTAATTCATTTACAAAGGCTGCAAGAAAATAGTATTTTTATCTAAAAGGCAAATCTCCGTAAGCAAATATACATAAATATCGTACTTACATGTAATGTTATCATTATCCAATTCTATCTTGTCTGATGCAATAAAACCTTGAAATTTTATATGTTCGTTATTATTACAACTTCCTACCTGTATGCACAAAATGCATTTGTAAACTATTTAACGTATATGTATTTGCTTATCCTGCCTTTCAACATACTAGGTACATACCAAAATATAGATACAAAGGACTACTTTAAAATTAAAAATGACCAAGAAATTTATGTTCCAAAAAGAAATTACAATTAATATGGGTTTATGATTTTACATGAAATTTTAATGAATGTGATCTAAAATTCTTATTTGTTGCAAGATTATGCTGAATATTAATCTGTATTAGCATATGAAATGAAAGTGAAATGATAAATTAGAAGACAAAAAGATAAAGGTTTTCATCTTCAAGATGCTTATGAATCCCACTCCAACACACGGATTAAAATTTTCCACACCAGGACCAAATAGAGAGGCCGAAATGGAATCACGGAAGTGAAGGGGACGAAGGAGAAAAAGAAAAAGGGAGGTCAAATGACTAAGAGATAAAAGAAGACCGGAACCAAGTGAGTCTTGAAACCGGAAATGAAGGACCAGCACAACCAAATTCATCTGTATATATGGAAGCTTAATGCGAACATTATCTCCCTATTACGGTGAGTCTTAGTTGGTTATTTATCCAATAGAATAATTACTATAATTATGCTTGACTCTGTGGGTTCGTTCTAATGGGAGTATTTCACGAACATCGTTACTTCACAAACATTGAATCCCGCTAAGTAAGAAGAATAAATGACAATGGCCTTCACCAAGGACTCTCATAACTTTATTCTTTTTTCTTGCAAAGTCCGAAGCTGTTGTTTCTGCATGGCTTCAATTTAAGTTGAATTAAGACAACTTTAACAAATTTTACCTTCGCTTATGTAATTAAGTATTATTTCTTATAATATGTATTGTATTAATTATAAAAGTATAGTTTTTAATTAACCTTTGTATTTTATTCAAATTACTACTTCACGTTATTTAAAAAAATTTTTTCAATCGCTGAAATGTTTCACAAAACATCTTGATAATATATTTCTGTAAACCTATACAGATGCATTTGTATCGAATTATTTAACTTTGCTAAGAAATAATAAAATCGATCAATTTATTCATTTATGCATTTTAATACAAAAGCAAAAAGAATTGTCTGATTTGTATTAATGGCATTATCATTTTGCCATACTTTATTCAAATTAATATTCATACTACATATGCATTAAGTGTGATTGTGTTTAAGCCTATAGTTATATATTTATTAATTTAGTATTTATCCTTTTCGAATTTAATTGCAAGGGCTCGGCAATCGAGCAAAAGTGAAAAAAGTGATTCCCAAGAGAATTTGCAGTTCCTTTTCTAATCCTTATGATTATGTACTCATTAGCATATACAATTAGGTTCCCTCTCTGCACCTGCTCTTTACCACTATGTATCTGTTTTATGCTCGACCAGTAATCGTTTATTATCCTATCACCTTACTGTTTTGATTACTCTTTTTCTATTCTAAGTGTACCATGAGAGAGGCTGCTCCAATTTCTTCCGTGTTGCATGATTTCAAGTTAATTTATTTCTTTGATATAAGATAAGCCTGTATCGCTCAACAAACCTCTCGGCTAATCTAATGGCATATATAAAAATATGTATATTATCTGTATATCGTACATATAAACATAGTAAATCTTGGCCGTATAGCAGCTTTTCGGCCTCCTTTTTATTGGGATTTATAGGCGACTTTAGGAATTGGGAATTGTGATTGTCTCCTTTTCTTCACTTCATTATGCAACCCTGAGATTTGTTCTAAATCATTTTCGAGAAATATGGAGAACTTTTTGAACTCACAATAAATTCTGCGAAATTGAAGCCTTGAATAAATTCTGAGTGGCAGACAAAATTCTCTTTAATTTCATCCAAAATAAGGCCGAAGAAAACACCTTTGAGTGAGACTCTTCTTGAAGGTTTTCTATTTCGACGAAAACATTATTAAGTTCACCTGATGTATTAATATAGCATCCACCAAAATGCGCATTAGATTTAAATAAATAATATCTCTCATTGCTTATACTCGTAGTATAGATTCCCATTGATCTATCCAAAGTTCTAATTTAAGTGTAAAATAGTAAAATAGTACTAAAATTACTTTTTTAACTTTTCACTCTTCCGAATGATATTAATGAAGAGCAACTAAATGTGAAGATAAGTAAGTATTCTTGAATCGGGTTATTGTTATTCTGATAATGTGAAGGTAGAACATAAAAAAGTGCTTTATGGTTAGTTGAACACATAAGCATTTGGGCTTGTGGGCAATATGGGTGTATCAAAATTTGTAGGCGTAGTATATGAATGTTATAAAACTACTCATCTGACTTAAATTAAAATTGAACTTTTGGAATAAATAATTCATGTATTTAATGATTTCTATTCACAAGGACGACTCACAGTTTATGACACAATTCATTTATGGCCAGCCCTTTGGTATTTCCTGATAAATACTTATTTCATTTGCACAATAAAAAATGATTTTGAAGTGACACATGAATTAGTTAGAAGAGAGTCTTGTCTTCCAACTATTTTCACTTTCAAGCCATAACTTGTGCTCTACGTGACTTAGAAAGAGGAAGAGCCTTGAAGTTGACCAAAGTGAATAAAATGGGTCACGGCCTATTATATGTTGATTTAATCTTTCATTAAGGAGTCGCTCATGATATCTGAAGAGCAGGTTGGAGATTAATGCTATAATCGAAAGATATTTTTATAAGCTACACTTCCTGATGATAGCTCAGCAAAATGCACTTTACTGTGCAAAGATAGAAACTCATTAACTCCTGGCATCTCTTCAATTTATTCTTAAAGATAGTGCGATAGTGGTAAAGTAAACCGGTCAAATGCCTTATATGCACATATAAGGTAGTTGTTATTATTGTAATACGATTAATTTAAATGAAATAATAAATTTACATATTTAAATATTTAACATTAATCTGAAACTCTGAAAGTTGAGAATTTAAATAAAATAAATATATTTAATTTTGTAAAGGAATATGTTGTAGTATTATCCGAGAAGTGAATAGGGTACCGTATAAAATGCAAATTATAGAATAAAAATTAAATAAACCTGCCCATGCACTTAATCTTATTTTTTTGTAAATAGGGACAATTAAATAAAATAGATTGTGCCAAACCAGTGCCAGCCAATTTGGAAAATTATTTGTATGTCGGTATGTAATAATTTGTTGATTTGTTGATACAGAACGATTACCATGAATTATTCGGAGGTAATTGTGGTTTCTTATTATTAGGGGATATCTCCACCATTTAAAATCATCCTTTGTAATCCTCATTCTTTGGCACTCTTTATATACTTTTGGGCAATTTTCAATTTCGTCTGTTCTTTTTGTCTTAAACTTGGAGTCATTCTTCCAAACAAGATCCAAGGATTCCATTCATTTTTTCCATTTTACTTTCCCCCAACATTTTGAATCAATTACGGTGTTCTTTGAATGCACAATAGCTTGCATGAGAATTAACTTCAGGGGAATTCAAGTTTAAAAGAAAAATCAAGGTTCAAATAATTCATTTGTAATTGGTTGATCGCATAAGAATTGTATGATTCGTATAGAAGAGAAAATGAGCATTGAGAGTTAATTTCAAAGTGGGAACGGAATATTTGCATGAAGTGTTTAGAATTGGAGAATAAGTTTACGTAAAGAAAACAAAAGTTCCACAGTGTATCAGTGTATCACTGAATCGTGAATGACGGAGCTATATGCTTTTTAGATATATGGCTCAAAAAGCCAAATGTAAATGTAGAAGGATTCCGAGAAGGTCTTCTTTAGCAGTGAATGAGCAAGTGATAACCCTTACAAACAATGTTTAAATGCTATTGTGCTTGAAATTGCAATTGTAATGATGAGAATATTTCAAGCTGTTTACATTGAGGAAAACCGTAATATAAATATTTACATGTATTTGCACATACTTTGAAAAAACTGAGGAATCTGAACGAGTTTATAAGAAAAAGTGTTAGTAGCATGTTTACTAATGTTCATTGACTATATATTATATACAAAATCCCGTATTTGAACACCAATGAAGAATGAAAAATATGAGTTTACTCACCAAGAATAACGCATCCAACAAAAAGGCTCAAGGTAACAGTTATGAAGGTTGGGAATCTCTGCAAATAAATAGCCAAGATTGAAATCAAATATTGTTGCAATCATCTCTACACGTTTTCTATAAAATTCGAGGATTCTAATTCATCACAAAATGATTATTTATAATAAGTCATCACATCAGGCTTTAATAATCCCCTATTATTAAAGAGTCATTCTTCAATGCTACGACGGCTTTATTTATCTCGTCTTTTCATGTTCCCTGATGCTACAAAATTAGAAACTGGTTCCTTTTCCTTTCAATTGATCATTCGGCCATGAATTGAACTCAAATGAGATAAAAGCAATTTTTCAACACGAAATACAATCAAACAATCAAACTTTTTAATCACTGATAATTGAACTAATTAAAAGGAAAAATGTTCATTACCAATTTAATAACTCCATAATTAAATATAAAAGTATTGTATAGAAAATACAGATATACCTGTATAGGTATGTATATAAAGTAGGCCGATTATTAAAATAAAAAACTGAATAATTTTGGAGTTTGGATTATACAATTCAATATCATCAACATCATTTATTAATATGTATTAAATTAAGACATCGTCATCGATCGTGAGTTGACTCATGGACATTTATTACATCATATCATATAAAAAAACTAGGGATGACTATATCGAGCAAAATCATTGAATAGGATAATTGAATATAAAAAACTTACCTGTTTGCGAACTCCAGGAAATATGATGATGAATGAAATATAGATGATTGCAAATAAGGCATAGATCGAGATCGTCTCATAATCTCCGGTGACGGATGTTCGATTGCTGTGGGTGTAGAGAGTTGGTCCGCCATCAGTGCGGAAAGCATCGAACCAGCCTTTCATTGTAAGCCAACCTTCCGCCGAAGAAGTTTACAACGACCGTCACCACAAGCTGAAAACAAGAAACATCTCACGTTTACTCATCGCCCACATCAATGGATTTTCACGTAATTCATCTGCCAACATTCTAACCTGCCTTGCATTCGAAAAAAATCGCCATGTCAAGTTTACCTTAATCGCATACATTTGATAATCACAACACACAACTACCGCTCTGCTACTCGTGTGCATTTATTATATAATCTCTTTTGCATATATCCTGACTCATAAGTATGTACAAGGTAAGGAGGAGTCCGTAAAGGAGTTAAGTAGTAGCAATAACATCTACCCACATAGGTAACATGTGCATGGTAATCACATGCAGGAACGATTAGATATTCGTAATAGAAATTGAATATGTAATCGGAGAATATTACGTTGTAAACAGCTAGCTGAGATTGTAAAAATGGGCAAAGGTCAATAAAACGGCAAGACTTTGAAATCGTTCGTCCTACAACCTTAAATTAATCAAAAAGACTCTTCTGCCCTCACCTAAAGGTAAAGGCTAAAGTGATCATTAACAAACGCACGTCATCTAATCTTAGAGACGAAACCTTTTATTAACAAAACTTCCATTTCAATAGCGTAAGATGATATTTAAGAATATTTTCTTATATCCTTATATCATAAGTATATTTCCACTTTATTACTCACCAACAATAAATTAATTCATCGAAGATCAAACAGGTAAATATATATGCAAATAGTTGTAAACATCCAACACCCACACAAAGAACTTTCATTTAAAATTAGCTCTACTTTTGATAAGGAATAATAGAATTTTATCCACTAACACAAGGATATGGAATTTAAAAATGTAAAGGGATATGGTAAATTAATTTCGCATTTAACTCCATCGTGAAACAAAGTGCGGCACGAATGATTATCTAGATCTTGAAAGACAAAGAATAGAATTGAGACCAATTACAATGAATGATTTGTTAGGATTTTCCCAATTTGAACCACAGAATCCATTAATCAAAATCACACCCGACGAGTAGATTATCAATGAGAACTGGCCGATTGTTCACAAATACACCTTTTAGAGTCGCGTATTCACTTGAGAACTATTATGATGTCTATTAGTTATTACGATGAAAATTTAAATATTTAGAAGGGAGGAGTGTGGCAATGTTATGAGGATAATTGTACAAGTATATCCTATCAATGTAAATTTGATCCTTCGAATTTGGATTGAATGCCTCTGATGCAACAGCTCCCTCGAACCATCATTACAAAGACATTTAATATTATAAGTATAAAATATACTCTACAATACAAAATTTAATTAATTCATGTCAAACATACAGAGCCATAAGCAAAATTAATTTAATAAATTGTTGATTCTGTTCAACAATATGGAATTTTGAAGGACGCGAAAAATACGAATTATTTTATGAATAATTAAATAATAATTCAATTTCTACATTAAAATTGAAATTCTTCATCGGAAATTATAAAAACATTTTAATATTTTAATATTGAACTGCATGATGTAAACACGTGGCTCCTGCAACTTTTATAAACATTACGCCTTTTAAACAGCAAGGTAATAACTTATTAAATAAGACAGATAGTAGTTTGGATATAAACAACTTCATTAATTTTTAAATTATATTATGATATTATCTACTGAAAGTAACAGTATTTATAAATGGAGATTTATTATTGGATTTGAAAGTTAAATTTAACCACACGCCTAACTTATAAGTATTATTAATTGTTTGTTTACCACTCACTTATCCTAATGACTCTAATGAGTTGAGACCCAACACAGGTGTGTGTAATAGATCATCTCAATTCTGCAGTTGTAGAGTGTCTTTGGAAGAGAGGTGAGAAGTCAAAAGGGCTTAAGTGTTTACATTTATTAAAATTCATTCCTTCTCTCCGTTTGCAGAATTGAGGAGTTGAAGTGAGCGGATGAGTCCTTGGCTCTTATGCTCAATAATTAGACATTGTAATAATCAGTGGTTCTGCTCAGCTCATCTCCTTTGCCTAATTTTACATGTGAGCCACTTTATGACCACAATTCTGAATTCAAATTTTTATTCAGACCTCTCATACTGTTCTCCACAGTTTCTTCTTTCACTATCCTTCGAATTATCATTCAAGTGTTCTTGGCCAACAGTGTAGCAGATTACTCATTGGAATTTCCCTTTTAATTCTTAAAACAAACGTTACTTGGATGGTAAGCTGTTTATTGAATTAAAACTCAAGGTGGAGTTGGGGCGATTTTATTAACGGCTGTTTACAAGCCAGTTCCTTCAACCATTAACGATCATAAAAAGTTGGCATAATTTATTTACTTCTTAACATTTTGAATTACCAGAAAATTAAGAATAAAAAGCAAAGATAATTTATTATTAATGATTATACAATAGTTAGGTATAATATCTACTTTATATGCACTACTGCATATTATATAAAGTGAAGACTCTCTCTTTGATACAAAAAATATTTTTTTCTAGGTTTAAATGAAGTGTCAACAATAACTTAATTTCAAGTACAAGTTCCATGTCAAAGACTCAAGTTTATGACTTGAACACCAATTGAGTCTTGAGCGTTATTAAACGAGACTTTTGAGGGCTTACTTAATAAGGTTTGCTTCTTGCACTGCTGCCCATTGCCAATTCATCCATATTTTTATATAATAATGTATTAATATATTGCACCTCTATATGTATTGACTGTATTGAACACATGATATGGAAAAATCAAAGATCACGATTCGAATTTTACCAAGAATCACTTTGGATTTCAAACACTTTTGACTCTCATGTCTTTTCACCTTATGGAGCCAAAATGAAATCAAGAGTTTAACGCTTCATCTGACCTAAATTCCCTTCTGTGCAGGTGGAAATCGTGAAGGAAGGAGCCCATTATGAAGAGCTTTGGATTAACGATGATGGCTCGAGGATTTGCTTCCAATCATTTAACTCAATTTTAACACTTCTTCACGAAAGCCTCTGAGGGTGAAATTAATAAATTAGATGAGTCGGTTTACAAGTTATATGTTTGGAATTATTAGGAGGCTCCGTTTCTCAAGATCTTTTCAAAGGACACGAAGAGGATGAAGGCAGTTTGAGTGTTTAACCGTCAATACTGATTAATCTTGTCTCAAGTTAATACCTCTATTCCATAAATAGTCATTTGATGTAGAGAACTTTAAAGGAGCCTTGAGGTTGAGTGCTCAAATAGAAAATTGGAAAGGGTCTGCAGATATTAAATAAGAGTTATTATCGACTATTTTCACATTTTCAAAATAATAAATGATTCTTTGACTCTTTTCTTATCAACCTTCATTTAACCATAATTGAATGTCCATGGGAGAATTATCAGCCTCACTCAATAGCGATTAAGATCATTAAACATACTTTAACTATTTATT
Organism: Neelides folsomi; assembly: GCA_034687125.1. Taxonomy (NCBI): domain Eukaryota; kingdom Metazoa; phylum Arthropoda; class Collembola; order Neelipleona; family Neelidae; genus Neelides; species Neelides folsomi. The sequence continues at coordinate 37,464 of JAQGBZ010000383.1, forward strand.
AATATTATTAACTATTCATCAGTGTCAGCGGATATCCTTCTCTGCATTTGCTCACATAGAACATTGCGTGTAATTTTAAAATAATAAAATTAATGATTCGAATAATGTAAAAAAATTGCACGTCAATACCATTGTATTTTAAATCCTAACTACTACATTAAGAAAAAAAATTGTTCCAAATTTCGTTCATTCATTCGTTACCATTTAAAAACTAATTTAACCATAATTTGAAAATGCATTTTAAATTTTTTAATGAGTTTAAATAAAGAATATCCTATAAAAATTCCCTATAATTTGTTAAACATTTAACTGAATATTATAAAATTTTAATCAAGTTCAAATGGTCTAGCATCATTGATTTCCTATATAATATAATACATAACCTTAATTCTGACAAATATGAGGAATATAAAATAATAAAGTACAAATATTTAAGTTAAAAATTGTAATATAGGCGTATACCTATCCATTACACAAATATGAAGATTTCAACCACAATTAAAATTAGTGTTTTACAATGAATAATTAAATTGCGTTTAGCGTGCGTGTCGTACTTGTGGCCAAAAAGGCACACTAACACAATGCACTCAACAGGATTTGCTACTTTTTTCTTATATAAACGGGATTTTTACGCTAGCTTCATTCATAAGAGCTACAGGATGTGAGAGTAAGAATGAGCTTCAATACATGTGAGAAATGAATTTTTGGCTCATTTCCTAAATCCATGTTGTAACTCCTATCGTTTGAACGTCAACAACATTAAACAACAATCGAAATCTTCCTAACGCCCATTCCTGCACCTTCAATCCTATGCATATAATATGCATACGTATAATATGAATATACCGCTTCCTAAGATGCATAACAACTTTTGGTATTTACATTCTTTTCCAACAGCTTACCGCGTTACGATATGTAAATGAAAATAATTTATCAATATAACGGAAGAAAGTCATATAAGTCGGAATTGACCAATCTAATAAAAATCAGCAGACAGACCCCTGAAGTCATGAAATTCTCAATAATTAAATAATACTACAATGAATGAAGCTCTGCGAGATCACACGAGAATGAAGGCGAAAGTGAACGTGAGGAAGGAATAGTATTTTGTATGTGAGGCTTACAATGTGGTGTGGCTGCAGAAGGGTTTGTGCGAACTTTCCGCTCACTCCAGCGGGAAGGAAGTGAGGAAGTGTGGGAGAACCCGGACGATGCGGACGGAACGTACTAATGACTGAGGAAGAAGTAACTGAAGTGCAATTGGCAAGTGTTGCTGTAGTCAATGTAATGGTGACCCTCAGAAAACCACCCCAAAATCCCTCATCACTATGGACCTTGTTCCAAGGTCTCCATCAAGAAACAATATAATCCCTTCCTCCTCTCTCACAGGTAGGATAAGATCTACCGACGATAGGAGCAGACTACCCCTTTACGAGCTACCCTCAACTTAACCCTTCTCGCTTCCTACTCTTCCCTCACGTTGGCCAACCTTGAAGTCCACTCGGCTATTTGAGGAGGAAACCCCGGGTCATTGGCTCCTCAGTTCCGAATCCCCTCAACCTACATCGTTCCCATGGACCAACTACTCCAAATTAAATTGAACCTTCTCGCCAACACCTCACCCATAAATCCACATATATCCGACTTCCAAAAGTCACCCACACCTTCGTTGTTGATTATTATTGTAACCTCAAGGGAAATCAATTTCCGACGCCGCCGTCTCGAATTATCACTTCTGTTTTTGGAGGTCAAAATTTAGACCATTTGTTTGAGCTCGCATGGGAGTTCCTTATTTTGATTTAAGTGATTTACCCAGTAGGAAAGAATGAAGACGAGACTTCCTTCCTCCTTTCTAAAACCATTTTTTATTGACATCGACTAATTTACGGCTTTCATCTAGTATTTATTACGTCAACAAAATGCCCAATAATAATAAACACCATTACATATGTAGTTTTTCCTTTATTACGTTATGCGCTATATGATACAACATGATTCATTCATATAAGTAAATGGGTATTTCATGGTGAAAAGATGCTTATTTTCGTATTTTAGACCTTTCTGATTAGTTTATACTTTTTTAATATTATAAATAAAATTATTTTAAATGCCCAAAATCCTTATCTAAACAATAAACAATAAGGATTGAAAGAAGTACTTAAATTAAAATAATACAACTCTCGTGTAATATTTTATAACTACCAATGAACATGTGAATAGGTATTTGATCTAGAGTCAGAGTTCATGAATGTGTATTCTAATTCTTAAGGTTTTCCTAGAGCTTTCCTTGGGTATTTTTAAAGGTTAAAAACTTTTCTCAGCAGACCAAAAAACTTTTTCCAAAAAACTAACTAACTTTAAGATTTAATTGCACAAAAATGTAAAAAAACCACACATTTCACATTACCTATATAGTAATAGTACATAGGAATATTTTTATTTTTTAATCTTGAGTATTTTTATCTAGAGTATAGGATGGTCATATAATATGATGAAATGAATTTATTTATCTAGATTACTCATTGCTGAAATAAGTATTATTACATACTTATATTGTTCACCATAAATAATACGAATTTTAATATAAAATGTCTTTAAACAAATAAAAAATGTTGCTTGCTGAGCGATGATAGGCAAGTCACGACATCCACGAGACATCCCAATTAAGAAGATTAGATGTCAATAATAGGTTTTCAATGATAAAAAACATACACAGCTGGACGAAGCAAAGAAAATTATCTTATTATTATGTTTGCTTCTTCAAATGATTAACACTTATAAAAGAAAATGGTTTATGCTTAATGAGATCGAAACTAAAAAGTATATTTTTACACTTTGCGTCAGACGTCGTGCTGGTAAACCCAGGAATGAATAACTCAGGTGAGTTCATTCCCAGTAAAATGCTTGAACAAAGAATGAATAAATCCTGAATGAAACTAAAATTATCTCTTATAATCTTTTTCACCTTCCAGACAAAATTCCCAGTAAATTGTCCTTCAAAGATCATTAATTATCTCTGTCATTGTGTTATTTATATACCTAAATACCTTTATATTTATTGTAATGGTGGAGTAAAAGTATATTATCTTTAAATTCGCAATGAAAAACTTATTGGGCTGGGTTACTCATTGTATTCATTTTGTCATACTATTACAATACATGAATTGACCAAAATGTCTTTTAAAAATAAAATAAGATTTGGTACATAAAGTATAATGTTTAAAGATCATCACGATATCATTTATTTTATGACATTGACATTCATTCTCAATCAAAACTATTCTTTCTCAGAATCATTCGGAAATTTCCAAATAATTCATCATGTTGAACATACATTCATAATGTCTTACATATAACGTGACCCAAATTAATCAAAACCCTATGGAGAAAGTCTTCTAGTGTATTATGATAGGGAAATGTAAAAACCTGCCTTCGTCATTATTCCATTCAAATGTTTACAGCTTGAACGAATTGAATGAAACCTCTAATGTTTCCATATTATGAAATTTTAGTGCCATTTTAAATTCAATTATTGCTCCCAATAAATTCCCTTTAAATGAAAGAATATTTATTGTTGAACAATATATTTCAACAAAAAGCTTTATCCGCACAATTTCCCTCAGAAACGAGTATCCCGAAACTGAACCACTGCAAAAATCCACTATTTATAATTTCTATAATAAGTTTAAGTTAACTGGGAGTATCAATCGTGTAAACACACGAAGACGTCGAACAATTCGAGTTGAAGACAACATTGTTAGCGTCAGCGCGGCAATGGGCATTAGCCCACAGAAGTCTATCAGAAAATTATTTTCTCAAAGTGGATTATCTCGAGAATCTCTTCGAAGAATTTTAAAATATGATTTAAAATTGAAACCATATAAAATTCATTTAACTCAAGAATTACTTCCCATCAATTATACGAGAAGAGTTGAGTATTGTGAATGGTTTCTCACCCACATTTCTCCAACTTGTGAAGAACTCGACGTCTATTGGACAGAGATTGTCATCTCAACGGATACGTCAATAGTCAAAATTACCGGTGGTGGACAGGAGAAATTCCTCACAGATTAATGCAGGTAAGAATAATTTTTTTACTTTTATTTTTAATTTATAAAATATAATTAATTATTTAAATTAAATTATTCATTATCTTTAATTTTTAGGTTCCTTTACATTCTGGAAAGATAGTGGTTTGGGCAGCCATTTCAAGAAGAATATTTATTTATTTCTTTAATGGCACAATGGACAGGCAAAAATATATTCAGACAGTTGACAATTTTATAGACGAATTACCCCTAGCCTCAATTGCCAATGGATTTTTCAGCAAGATCTGGAAATTATATGCGGGTTTTTCAAACTCACTTGCACCGATTTTGGGAATGAACTATAATTCGCTTTCCTACAAGATCACCCGATTTAACTCCTGATTATTTTCTCTTATATTAAAAATAATTGCTACCAGAATAGGGTTTTGATTAATTTGAGCCTCGTTGTACAAATAAAAGTATGCAAGTTTGTAATTATAATAATCTTACTGTCATGTTAAACCCATTAATTCAATTTTTTTTCCTTAATATCAAAAGAATGTCCGACTCTGGGGATACCCACAGAAAGTAAAAACCAATATTATTCAATAAAAGGCTCATTATGTTTAGATTGTTAGATAAGTCGAAGGAATCCATTGCACTAAAATTACATCGTTTCTTCTATTGTCTAGGCACAACTACAATAAAGTGGCCCTATCATGTGTAAAATTACTTGTTGAATAACCCACAGAAATGCAAATGAGGACATTATGTATGAATTTGAAGTAAAAAATAATGTGCATCCCAGGAATGTATAAAATCCACAATACATTTATAGTATGGGTGGTAAATAGCAATTAAGCCTTTCAAGATCCTAAAAGAAACGGAAACCTGCAGGACACGGAAATACTCTAAACCTATAAAGCATTTTAATTTATCAGTAGGAAATGTGGACTTGCATAAGTGGGAGTTGAAGATCATATTTATGATGGTTAATATCTCACATCCTATTAGTTTACCATCCACCAACCATTCAAGCTCCCTTTTAAGACACTACGATTATGAAGTTAAGAACCACCCAGACCTTCAGGTCTTTATCTTGGCCTTTCAGCCTTATAAATTCCTCTTATAAACAATAAACCACGCTCATTTTGTCTCTCAATCGCATCTCGACACATCCTGATAGAATTCTCTTTAGCTAAATGGTTAACCATGCAGAGTTGATTTATTTAATTGATTCTTTTCAATGTTGCAATGATTCCTTTTTATGCCAATTTTATTTGCTCGTTGAATAAGGATATATACCTACGCAATTTTCGGCGTTAGAAATTCTTGCTACGTCATCTGCCCTATATGCTAATATTGAATTAATGTAATTAAAGTAAATGTAAACACCAAGTAAGTTTTATATCAACGGTCTGATGTACTTAACTCTAGATTATTTATACATTTATTACAAGTATCCTAAACATAATGAATCAAGGTGATTAAAGTCCCTTAATTATATTAATGGAGCTTGTAATATTGGTAATACTTATTATCTTTTAAGCTAAATTTTTCCAAATCCAAAATTTCGTGAAGTTGAAACTGATCTAAATATATTTTAAATTATTTATTTTAAATATTTTTATGTTCAACGTTAAAAAAATATTTTATTAACTTATCAATCCTAAATGAATCTAAAATCTACTTAGAACTATTAAATAAAATTCTTAATAAATCAATTTAGAGTCCTTGCTGGTTATGTACTGAGGCATAACGTATTATGTGCACCTGTGTATGTGATGCACAACAGCACACATCATACTCCTGAATAATGACAAGTATCAAAATTTCTTAGAAAGGACTCCAAAGAGTTTGCCGGTAAATTAGTTGCAAATGAGCTCGACAAGACAGAGAGCTAATTGGGAAAATGTATTACACAATAGAGTTAAAAGGATATTTAATGAATTTAGAAACAATCTCTTTGAAAGGATGTAAAAGACTCCTTCTGGTTCCCTCAATCTCTTTACGTGGGGTGAAGGAAACTAATTTATTCTGACTCCTTCGTTCCCTGATTGAGTGAAAAGGAGCTGAGGAGGATCGCCGACTAATCGCCTTTGAAGCTCCTCAAGAGAGAAATTGAAACCAAAGAGAGTAAAACCAGAACTAAAGCTCAGTTTACAATTACGCAATGTGTAGAGGAGTGTAATAAAATAATGAGGTCTTGGCTTCTCTTTACTCTCTTTTGATTTGAAGCAAGGAGAGGAAAATTGGCTAGGAAAGAGGCTACATGGCATTCAAACTCTAGTGATGTTCAAGGGATAATGAGTTAGGAGCAAGAAGTGGCTAAGGATCCTTCCTAATATTTAATATTGCTTAAATCTCTTGCTCAAGTTATTCAAATTTCCCATTTGATTTAATTAACAATTACTTACTAATTTCCACACTAATCGGAAGTTGAGCCGAAACTTCTTTTTATATGTGTAAAAAGCTTTTAATGCATTTTCGCATATTGTACTTAAGGATTATAATTTAGGTGTTATAATCCTCTAATATTACTAATATAACATTTAAGAGTCCCTTTAAATGCAAATCTTGATACTCTTTCACCCATATTATACACCCTGCTAATTTAAGTAAAGTTTAAATAGTGTATCGAAGATTTCATTAATCCTAGTATAGTATAGTTAATTCATATAAGGTCTCTATACGGCAAATTTCAAGTGTTTTAATTATCATTGAAGTTTGGAAATAGTTAAAATTAGTCCATTCAAATTAAGATTATTCAATGTGATGAAATTATTTAAGCGTTAAAATAATATTTCCTGTTTTACAACTCTAATATATAATAGCTAAAGTATAAAAGTATATAATCCTCCTTTGGTGTGAAATGCAAATGCGTAGAGAAATTAAATATATTATAATTATTACTTTACCATTCTGAAATAATTCTAGCAATGTAACTTGCCCATTAAAATACTACTACAATACTAATTGTAGTTTAAGGTCGAAATTGAAGAAGCATGTCTGAATTCATTCATGTGTTAGAAACTCCTTGTAATTTTACTTTTAAATCATTAAAATATGAAAGCTGATGAATAACGAAGAGGTCAGGTCATGAGTTCCGTCTTTTTTTATTTCCTTTTATTAAATTATGCATTGTTAAACCGCATTATGAATATGAAAATCCTTCTCTAATGCCTGTCTAATGCATACTTAACCAAAAGCAATCTTTTACAGCTCTTCTTTAAAAGGATGTTCCATAACTTGTTTAAGAAAGTGATGTTAATTCCTTTCAAATGCCTCTAATAACTTTTTTATGAATGAATGCTCGATGGTTTAATACTGAAAGTGCTCATTATAAAATATTTATTACTCTTTATTTGTTAAATGACTCAAGATACTCAAGAGGCATATCAAACTTTAGGAAAAGGTGTGCAATTGGCGAATTCCATTTTTAAATCACTTGAACTAAAAATTACACCAATAAAAATTTATTAAACGTTAAAACAATTGAGAAATAAAATAATGATAATAGTTTTAGATAATAAACGTTAATTATTTACAGATTTACAATAAAATATTAATGTTCACTGTATCATATGAGATGTGTATTGTACTACAAACAATACACATCTCAAGACACTTAAATAAAATAGTTATAGCTATAAACATTCAAGGTTTAACCATTCTGAACAATGCCTTTTATTATGTATTTTTATAATGATGCACCATTCTTATATAATACTTATAATGTACAATAATTTATTGCAAATATGTAAGGATGTATGAAAAATCTTTTTACCTATTTAAGCATTCCGAGTCAGACTTTTATAAAATCAATTAGATATGAATATCACATTGTAATAAATTCCACAATACTGTAATTCCTAATGATTCTATGATTTAGATAAACGCAGATGAGCAAATTAAATAATTGAAGAAATAATTAACTTTAGTGTTCAAAATTGTGTTTTTCCTTATTAATGGCTCAAGAGCGATATACTAATAATTTAACAATTCCGTATAGTTATACATTGTCAAATATTTTATTTATTGCCTTTCCACTTCCACTGATAGTAAAGAAGAAGGGAAGAATAAAATTGTACTTTTAATTGCATAACATGACTCTCACTTTCATCTCCACTAATATGCATGCAGCCTTCAGTAAGGTATGCTTTTCTCTTTATTAAGCTAAAATGTCTTATTCTTATCTATTACATATTGAAAAAAATGACTAATGGTGTGTTAACAAATATAATGGTAGTATGCTATACACATTTGGTATTGGTTCAATTTATGATGTACAATATTATTGAATCAAAACAAGTCCATTGTATTTGTCGACCCTTAGTTTACCAATTTTATGAGTGATGCATTAATTACCAATCTTTATTAATTATATAGTAGGTGTATCAATAAAATGGTAAATTTATATTATCAATCATAAAACCATTTGAGATTCAATTCATAAAGATAAAGACTGAATAATGATTGAAACATAAACAAGGGCCAATAATTAAAAATAGCTAGTTAACTTTTTATGCATGACATTAACCCAATTTTTCCTACAAATGAAGCTCATATTTCAAAGTCATTATCAAAACTTTGTCAATAATCGCCAATCAGATTTTGCTTAGATGGTCAACACAAGATATCAATTTGATGATAATGAAATTCCTATATTGAAAAATTCTATGATAGGTTAAATCATTAAAGACACCAATATGCAATCTGTATATTATACCTTGTCTAAAGGATTGATAAGTCACTCCTAATTGTTGGGAACAATATAACTATAAAAATAAATATGTAAATTAAAATGGAGATTAGGGATGGGTTCCAAAAGGCAATTACTATGCGGTATTTTAATTTAAAGTTCATTGTTACTTAAGGTTATTTAAGAATCTTTGTCTTTGATGTTTGTCATCATTATTTATATAATTTCACAATATGATTTTCTCAAAATAGGGCTATAAAAGTCCAAGTCATATGCATTTCGAAGTTATATACCGTAGCGGCTCTTTGTACTCCCTTCAATAGCATTCGAGATAAATTAATAAATTAACAATACAGGATACGATCTTGGATGCAAAAAAGGGAAAAAACTTGATCATTGTTTACATTTTTTGGCATTTGATACAATAATAGGCATGTATCAATATTCTGGTTAAACTTTTAGTGTAATGGTGACTATATGAAGCTGTGGCAGTAAAAAAGGAAGGTTGACTCATAGAAATGGATAATAATTGAATGTGAATCGAAATCTTTGGTCTAGAATTGCTAGTTATGTGTTGCGTAGGCCAAGCTGCACATAACCCAAAGAACTCATATTTTATTTGCTCTTATCTTTATGTAGTTGTTAAGAATTATTATGCCATGTTTGTATATTTAGGATATACAAACAAGGGAGATTATGAGGAGAGCCAGAAAGGAGAGTGATCATTGTTCCCAGTAACATTGGCCCCAATGCTTAGCCACCATTTTACTTCACTCTTGTACATTGTACGCTCTTTTTTTATTCCTCGCACTTAAATGTATTAATTGTTAAAGGAACAATTTTTTCGGTTACCCTGCTTGAGCCCCTTTTTATATAAATTTCATCCCATCAATCTGCTCCTAACTTGAGGTCCAACATGTTGTTTACATTTGGTCAGTGCACATCTAAATGACCAAATCAAATTGGATTGAGAGATTACATGCACGGAGATTCTTATTACAAGCCTTTTCGCGAGGATTTAAGCCTCGACTCCAAACCTCATAAATATAAGGAAATAGAGGCCAATTTGGTAATTCCTCAAACCTCATAATATTGCAAATTTATCTCTTCGTGTAGAATCTTACGATTATTGAAATTTTTAAATTTGTCAACAACATTGAAGATTGGCTAAAGATTGTAAAGTGATATATGAGGAAATTGGAAAAATGCAATTGGAAAATGACATTGTCACAAAAGTGAGTAAATTTATCCTTATTGTTGAATAATTGGGAGACAAATAGGCCATGGCGAAAATGTTGGAATATTCAAAGGCTAAAATGAGACGCGTTATTGTATTTATCAACAATATTTCATCTGCGTCATTTCTGAAAGTGAGGAAGGTGTACAGGTGGATGCTTTAATTGCAATTCAATTTATACGGGTGAGGTGAGCCACTCATTCATTCCCATCGTATTTAACGGACTCCTTCTGACTCTGGTGTGCGAGATAGGAGCAACCAACTGGTTTTACTATCCAAATCCAAATCTTTGTTATTCAATAGGAGCAAGAGGTAAAAACCTTATTGAATAATTAAAATAATTAATCGTATCTCTTTTGTTGAGCAACGTGTCTTTGGAGGTGAAAATTCATCTCTTTTTAGAGGTCTCTCATTATGTCATTCCAATCAATGTGAACTAGATCAGTTTACATTTACTATTTTTATTCTATTCAAACAACTACTCAGAACAATCAATTAATAAACTATCATATTTCATCGAATGTCCATTTAATAATATAGAGCACAATGTAAAAATAATTAAATAGAATAAATAGAGGTACACCTTTAAACATCATTGTCTTCATTGTCAATCAGTAAGAATATAATGTGCTTTTAAAATCCATCCAATTGCCAATACACCTAATCAATATCTCGCCAATAATCATTTAACACATTTGAAGATCTACTCAAAAAATCTCATTGAGCTCGATGCTTAATGAATAAGAATGTTCATAAAATATGGGCAATTGCGCAAAAAAGTACAAGTTATTTTGGAAAATCCTATTTGGACCACACATTAGTTAAACGATTTAAAAATGTTTTATTCATACCGCATAATGAGAGACATAACAGTGGAGATCATATAACTTTATTTGGTGACGTTACTCAAAGAACTCGACTTGATTCAGGGATAAATTACAGGTTTTTTTCAATAAATAAAAGAAGAGATCGTGTATTGGAGAGAGATAATTATGAATGATGGGAGGATGGAGGTTATTGAAACTGAAAGTTTAATTAAGGAGGCTGTTTTGGAGAGTAAAAGTAAGGTTACCGAAGAAAAGTAAATGAAGGGCTCAGGCAAGTCAATAGAGATGCTTATGTATTTAAATATAAAGGAGTCTTGTTCAATCTATCGTACTTGTACAACCACTTGGTGGATTACATTAGGAACGAGTCAATTGAGTGTCTGGGCCTAGAGACACTCAAGAGAGTCAAGTAGGAGCTCATTGGAAGGTGGAGGCTAATTGGCATGAGAAGAGTCGCCAAAGTTTTCAAAATTAATTTCATTATGGCAATGAGTTTTGTGGTCAAAGTGTTTAATCTGTAAGAGACACGATAGATTCTGGAAGCCGACCTGAGTTTGCAATGTGATCTTGTAAGAGTCTCTTTTGTTTGACGACCAGAATAATGAGGGAGTGTGAGGGAGGAAAGAGGAGCCAAGAAGATCACATTGGGGCAATAGCAACTCTCTCCCAACAAGTCGTCCTGAAGATCCCTAACGAGTAGCAAATAAGTTTCCTCTTCCGCGCTATTCACAATTCCGAATATTTTGTCTTTTTTCTATGCTCCCATGCATCTTCACTCACCTCTTTATCCACCAGATGCTAATACATTTTAATACATGAACTATTCCCCGTTGTAGTTATGTTATACACAGAGTAAGTGATTTGTAGTTAGCTATGGTTTCTCTCCCAGGTAGACTCAACTCCACATGAACACATCCACAATGTGGATTCCACATGTTCTTCTTTTTACGTTAACTCACAAACGGTTCTCACACACTTATTACAATCATCTTACTCTCCTTACGTCTTGAACAACAAATGGTTGGAGCCTTTTATTCTCTCAAAGACCGAAGGACCGCAATTGTAACAACTCGGTAGATTATAAGCTTTTTGCAATACTTTTCTCAACCCTTATTTAAGGCCGAACTCTTTGCCCAATCATCCTAGCCCGTCGCCGACATTTAAATTTAGAGAAAACCTAGAAAGTCACGTCAACAGTTACGGCTCAACAGAAGTTCCTTTGGCCAATTCGTAAAAACTTCACATTGACTTCTAAGAAGTTTGTAAATCTCAGAAGAGAACAATGTGGATAATTCCAATGGACTCGAATCCTAAACATGCGAAATCTCTTTTTTTTATTTTACTTAATTCACCAATTCTTGATGTTAAAATTTTACGTGTTATCAAACCACTGTTATAATGCCACATGTTGCACTCATAAATAAAGAAATTGCAATTGAGAATTTTCAATTTTAAAAGTAAAATGTGGCAAGTGACGTTTGTATTTCATTTTTTACCATTTAGATTCGCTCTTTACAAAATGGATCTCTGTACCTTAAATGATCTTTTATACAATTCCTCATGTGATTTATAAAAGCAGGATTGTATGATGGAAAGAAGAATCCAAATCTTCCCTAAATGCACAATTTAGTAACTCTAATTATTAAAGAGTGAAAGGCCCTTGATACCAAAAGTTATAAACGAATCAACATGTCATTTAATATTTTTACCAAATGCTTTCAAATGATGCTTAATTTGGGAACAATTCCAATGGGTGCCATTCATTTTAAATTCCTAATGGTTAAATGAAATGCAATTGCATTATTTTATGCATAGACCTAGTTAAGAATTATTTAAATCTCAAAAAACAACACTAAGTCCTTGTGACATAATAAGAAAGAAAGTAAGGACAATATCAAATCAGGTAAGGTAAAGAAAATTAAGTTTTAGGGGATCTTAAATAGTTGCTCCTACGGTACGACCTACACACTTTTAAGCAATTAAGGAGAATAAATTATTATTTAATGACGTTAAATCACGGCATTTAGGAATCTATTAAAACGACACACAAGCAATTAACACTAAATTTACATCCCATATCCACCCATTCGAGATGGAACATGACAAGGGCTGTTTCGTTGCTATCAAAAAATTCAAATCAGTTTTAAATAATGTGAAGTTTCTCCAATCAGCACTGACTTTGCAAATTTCAGTTCATGCACTATTCTTAACATTTCATAATGAACTAAAGATCGTATCCTAAATCTCAATAACATTCTAATTTTTCGTTGGCATTCATACCAAGACTCATTGACACGAACTATACCATCAAATTTCCAGTGTCGTAAAGGATGCCTTTAGTTTCAATGTTTTAGAAACGTATTTAGTAATTGTAATTGTAATTATATTGTAAAGAGATGTTCCAGATATTTGTATGTACCTTGGCTGCTGCTTTCATCATTTACACTTCAAGTCTTCCCAAGATGTCTTCAGACCCTTTCGATCCATTCCTAGGTAAGGAAAAGCTTCTGAACATCCACTGGGCAGAAAAGGTTTTGTGTAGAATTTAGGTTTGGAACTAAACGGTTCAATCAAATTATTGGTCCTCCATTTGGAACAAGGGAAAAACGATACAGAGTCTCGTACAATTGAAGTTGAGAAAACAATTGCACTTTTTCTATTCGAAATTGACACGTTTATCGGTTCATGAGAGCTATTTTAGCACCATTGGGTCCAATTTTGCAACCGTCTGAATAGTCAAATCCACAAAAGAGGTTATTGAAATTGAGAAATGAGATGGGGGAGAGAGGACAAGATTGTCTATGAATTTACAATCAATGAGATTTTATTATTTCGTCGGATCCATCACCATTCGAGATGTCAAAGGGGGTTGGATGTCATTGAAACCCACACTGTCCTCCGATTCCTATTTTTGGTGAGGAATCCTTTTACATTTTCCCTCTCTCACAGTTTAGTTTTTTTCTCTTCGCACTCTTGTTGTGTTCACGCACTTCCAAAGGCACGTCACGGCAGATCCAAAAGTGTACCGTTGGGGAGGCTGAAGCGATGCCGGGTGACCTTCGGTCTTTCTCCACACAAGAAGAACAGTTAAGAGTGAGATAATCGGCTCCGTTGTTCCACACACGATACGAGAGGCAATCTTGGAATTGTTAATAATATGAGTTGGCCGAAAGGGAAGGGAAAAAAGTGCGAGATGCACATGGAAATGCAAATTGGCTCTGATGAGGTAAGGCGGCGTAATGTAATCTTATTTTTTACGAGTGCCTGCACAGAGGACTTTACTTGGTTTTCCACCGACGAAGGCAGCGTTGAAAGTGAGTTCTCGTTTGGCAGGCTCTCATAGAGTCGAAGAATGAAGTTGCAATTGTAGTCGGAAAGGGGGTCATGTACTCCCCCAAGACTGTCAGCGAGAGACCCCTTCTCGTCTCTGCTACGAGATTGCAAACCCTCTCCTGAAGACTCACACTTGGCTGCTCTTTCCTTGAGGCTTATCCCATTTACACACTGACACAATGGTGGAAATATGGTTCTGAAATGGAAAGGGACTCCCAGTTGGCCGCCGTACCTCGCCATCGCCACACTCAACCTCGACACATGGCTTGTAGGGAAGATACTTCATTTCCATACACCGCCAATTTCACTCAATTTCACTCATAATGCTCAATTAGGTTTAAAAGAATAAGTCTTTAATCAAAACATTCATGGTGAAAAAATTCATTCAAGATCTCAATGGTTTTTTTATGTTGGATCTTACTTCAATGCTGATGGATGGAATGAACAAATCTGGTATAGGAAATGGTGGTAATGCTCTAATAGGAAATGTTACAGTGAACCAAACGACTTTTAATTTTTAAAATGATTCTTGTTAGAATCGTAACTCTTTTTAGAATCGTAATCGTAACTCTTTTATAAGTCATTCATAACCATTTTAACTATTTTAACGGGGATGGTTGTAATAAAGTATAGAATTTAGCTTGTATTGTACCAAATACTCATCCTAAAAAGCTAAAGATTATTCGCTGTTGGACGCAGCCTGCGGGGAGCACACGATTGAATTTTAAATATTTTTCTATTAAGGCAAACTCAACATTCGGCATCATGAGACTCATGACTTGTGATAAAAAAACTAAATGTGTGTTATGTGAACAAATGCATGTAGATTGGGTAGACATATTTTTGGCTATTCTTATTTTAAATCAAAGAATCATAATTTATTATATGATGATTGGCGATCATTTCTCTTTGTAGACAATCTTCTCTCGTCCACCATTCTCCGACTCTCATCTCATTATGATGAGCATGCAGAAAATAGGGTTCAGATAATAGCGAAAACGATTGTTGTATAAACTTCTATGCATGGTTTAATAAATAATATGAATCAATTGAGAAGTTTCACTTTTCAAGAATACTCTTTTTACAATTTGTAAACAATCATAAAATCATAAATCAATAATCAATAATACACCTACTATTTTCTAATTTTTAAATTGATTCCGCATTCTTTTATTTATTTGTTTAAATTCACAAATCTAAACTATTTAAGTTTCTTTTTTTCAGTTTAATTGATAGACAGATAATTAAAAAAAATTAATTCCCCAAAATTATTAGCACTATCAAACCTACCTGTAGTGCTCGATATTACGTCTAAATATAATTTTGTATTGCGTGCCATAATTCCCATTAAAATTTTAGTCCTATAAAAAACAAATGATATTGCTTACCGGTTGATTGCTTGTTGAATTCTTTGTTTAAACTTTGAATATTGAACATTAAACACACTACCATTACTGCAATATGTATTATTTATACATATTGTTGATATTATAATGATGGGACAAAGTTTTTTTTTAAAGAATTCGCAGATTGTTTGTAACTGAAGGAGTGGGAGAAAAAATTGACAGAAGGAGTCGGAAGGAAGGATTGACTTTAAATAAGAGAATCTCATGAGTCCAATGAAATACATGAGAGAGATAAGACCCTCAGCCCGTGTAGCTTGACAAAGGTAGTTTGTACTCGAAGGTCGCTGCCTTCATCTTTTGTATTAAGACTAATTTTGAAGCGTATTTAACTCTCAACAGATACAAATTGATGAATGTAAACTTGCATACTTCAGCAATTCCTAATTTCAATAATAATTTGATCCCTTCTCATTGTCAGTTACGTTTTGTTTTTCTCAGAGATTTAAATCAAACTTGACCGTATAATTTAAGGAATTTACCTATACAATTTGATGTATTTATAACATTTGTTTGGTTAATGCATAATATGCCAAATGCAATTATTGCTAGTTAGAAGTATGTATTTAAAAGTAATGGGAAATTCTTTGAAGTATAAAAATACACTCTAAACAAAGACCTTTACTTCTTTGTTAATACATAATAGTATATAATATGCTAATAAATAAAGATTCTTCGAATTAAATGTAATATTATTAATTTAATGACATATATTTGTAATTGAAAAGAATAAGGGACATTGGAAGAAAACTGTTGCATATTAATGCTTACTTAGAATTAAACAACTGATTTTTATCAATGATTAATGAACAAATGAAGTTCTAATGTTTTATTATGAGCGTTATGGCACGGATCGTTACGTAAGGATGATTCAATAAATGTGCAAATATAAAACTATACTTAATTATATACCACTAGACTATTATTATAAACAGATACGATTTAACAGAAGATACTTTCAAACAAAGACAATTCTGACCACTTTGACCATCAAAAAGTGAATTAGCACAAGGAACATGAGCACATCTTCAATAAACATAATGATTTAACATTATAAATCTTATGCAGTTTAAAAACATTATGTGCGTGGATCAAACTCAGAATTATATAATAAATTATAGTAATAGAGAGCTCTATAAAAACATCACTCTCATCTCAACTTCAAAGAGCCAAAATTAAAATTAACATTTATTTTCGAAAGTTTGCTCAATAGTTTGGAGACTCACGATGATGTTCAATTCAACAAGTCTCGTCTTTGCTTTTGATGTCTCAAATGATTTTTATCGGAATTCATTATTCATCTGACCAAATTCGAGGGCCCATCTCTCCCAAATGCATTGCCATTCATTTATCATTCACATTTACTTTTCATTTCAGAAGACCTTAACACATTCGATTTGATTGAGGATCTTTGGAGGTTTTCAATTCTCTATGCTTCCTTAGCTCAAGACCTCCAAATTTATTTGTGAATCTTCATAAAAGAGAAAGAACAACAAAGATGAAAAACCTCTGCCTTACTAGCTGATAAACGCTGTTAACAATTTAATATCTAGAAAAATGCTCTAACCTAACGTCCGTTTTGATGTACATAATTAATTAAACATATAAATGTGTAAGGAAACTCAAGAAGCAATGATTTTTACATATTATATAATGAGGATCTTTAAATATATACTATAAATAATTGGGCAAGTGATAAATTTCGAGACAAAACAATAAATTTATGCTAACTATGCTTATTTTGTTAGGATTTGCATTTTTAAATGCAATTGGACGTCCTCGGTCAGCTTCAACAGTCTCAAGACCTCGTTTATCTTTCAATAGCTCCAAATAATTTTCAATAAATGATGCCCAAATGTTGGCATAATCTTCGAGTAAAGTTTCCCCGAGGGGTGGAAGCCATTTTAAATCTTCTTCATCACAAAAGATTTCACACAGGAAGACAGCAAGATATTTCGTAACCTAAAAGTAAAAGATTTCATGAAAACCAAAATCACTTTATTGTAATGAGTAGCTTACCATAGGCACATCAACTTCGATATCAGGTAGATCGGGCATAATTCCTCGCGCCAGGCACCTTAAAATTAATTATTAATTACAACCAAAGAATTTAAGGATTTTATTTGTGTTTAATTGTGATTAATAATGGAATGTTTATGGAAAAAAAACTCACCATGTCCTGATCCAAAACTCGATTCTTTATGAGTAATTTGACCAAATTTCCCGCGACCTTTTGTTGTTCTTCTTTTGACATTTCTCCAACCAGTCGAGCAAGAGTTTCAACAAATTCACGAATATTTTTTTCTGAAAATAATTTTAAAATTGATACCATTTGATTATAATATGTTATACAATAATGAAACGTGAAATGAAGAACTATTTTTATTTCAATTGCATTTAAAAATAATACCATCGAATCTTTGATCCAGTGAAGCGTATCTTCATAGTTCCTAATTGAATAGTATACTTTAAAGATATTTTTCAGCGTCTCTTCGATGGTGGCATGTTTGGGAGAGGGCGGTGTGGCGAGTCAGAAACCCCAAGTGATGAAAAACAGTGTGGCGGAAGACTTGTCTTGGTTATTTGAGCTGGTAGCGGACGAATAATATCTCCGCTTGGGGGCCATTTAGGTTGATTATCGTTACTCATATCCCGGTACAGCAATAGGCGGGGAAGATTGGATTTCTTGGAATTCTTCGATAACATTTGATTAGGTCTTTGCCTCCTGCCATCACTTGGAACGAGCAATGTTGCAGCTTGTTGAACTAAGGGCTATAAAAATAAAAACTTATAATAAAATTATTATTTCATTTGAATATTTCATAAAAATAGTAGCAATTCTGAAAATACCTGTTTAGGGTTCTTAATTTGTTGAGAAAATCTTGAAGACTTGTTACTCG
The DNA here is from genome assembly GCA_034687125.1 of Neelides folsomi. NCBI lineage: Eukaryota > Metazoa > Arthropoda > Collembola > Neelipleona > Neelidae > Neelides > Neelides folsomi. The sequence continues at coordinate 55,894 of JAQGBZ010000383.1, forward strand.
AGACGGTATTCCAATCTGAAATCTTCTTGTTGGGAACATCACGTCTGGGTGGTTGTTGGGGACCTCCTCCCATTGGAAGAGCATGGATTTGACGCCTTTCTTCCTGTTCTTGACGAATGGCGTCCCGACGAACTTCATCAATTGTCTTTGGACCTGTTGTGTCCCTTCGGGGTTTCCAAGCATTATCCCGAAGTTCTCCAATGTCCTAAAATAATTGAAAATCGTATAGCATTGGGGGGAATCATACAAGCAAATAATATTTATTTTAAATATATTAAAACTTACCAGTAAGGCAAAACGGATTCGGGAGCTGAGCTTTGATAAATACAGATAATGACCATGTAAAGATTTTAATTACCAATTAACATGTTGACACATTCAATCATAATTTTTGGAGTGAGCATTTGGAATTTGTATAGTTCGCCTATTCCCTAGACTCCTTCTTCTAAGTGCAGATCTATAAATAAAAGAATTATATTTATAGTTAAAAAATAAAGAATTATTAAGAATATTTTAGCTATGATATGATGGACTTTATATTTTTGAAATGATATTCTACCAAACAACGAAAAGGTTTGCGCGCTCTTTGGTTAATGTCATACTGAGGGATGGGATAATACCTTTTCGTTGTTGGGTAGTATATGTATATTTATGAAATAAATTAAATTAAACATTACTTTTTCTCCTCTAGTTCTTGTTTTAAAGCTTCTTTTTTTATCTTCTTCTGCACTGAGCATGGCGGCTTCAGCAACCTTCTTCGTCAGTGTTGCTTTTGTGGAACTCCTTTTGACATTGATCCAAAATTGGCTTACAAAACTTTAAATGCATTTTATGAGTTTGAGAGCAAACGGTCCAAACCTTTAAATAAAAAACCATTAAACTATATTTAGTTCTTATTTTATTTAATTAATACATAACATTATACATTGAATAAACTCATTGAATCAAAAAAATTAATTAATAGTAAATAAAGAAAATATATTATTACCATTTTTGCATAAATTGTCGAGAAACTTGGTTCGTCAATCGCCTCTTCAAAAACAACTTTAGCGACTGCAGCTATCCTTTCATCATCATCGTCATCATCAATTTAGAACTTTAATTAAATCGGGCAATCTGAATATTTATATTACCTGAGGTTGGTAAAACATCTGCTGAGCGTAC
>JAQGBZ010000384.1:0-56832 GCA_034687125.1 Neelides folsomi
CCAGACGATTTGAATATTAAAAAATTAAATTTATTTATTAGAAGTATAAATAAAAATTTGAAAGGAGCATCGTTAAACTTACTCCCAGGAGCGAGTCAACGTTGGAATGTATTACCAGTTCAATCTTGTGGTAAATTAAATTTTTCATCTTTCCAATTGTGTGGAACATTTGAAATTGTTAAGAAATACAATTTTTCAATTTATGTCCAAGATAGTAAGAATAAATATGATTATTTTGCTGTTTTACATCCTGGGGTTCAATATAATTCTGATTATTTCGATCTATTATATTCAATTGAAAGTGATGCTAGAGAGACATTTTGTATTCCAGGAATACAAAATGAGTATTATAATTTTATTACGATTGTGAACAAAAACTATTTAAAAAATAATTGGTTAACTCTAATTGAGCCATTTGATACATATATGTGGATTTTAACTATTATTTCTCCAATTAATATCTGTCTCGTGATGGCAATCATTTATATAAAATTACAAAAAAAGAGTTTTAAATATGTTTTAATTGAAGTTGGGAATTTATACACCTTAATTGTTTTGTCTTTTTTTGATCAAGGTAAAAGTTTAACATTAGCTATTATTAAAGATAAAAGTTTTGCTCATTGTGTTGGTATATGGCTAATATTTATAATGTTTCTTAGTAATAACTATAAATGCGGTTTGTTTTCTGATTTAGTAATTCCTCCAAATGTCCCAAATACTTTTGAACAAATTGTAAATTATAATTATTTAGTTTTGACGACAGATAGCTCTTTATCTATAAGAAACTTTACTCAAATATTAAGTAGGTTTAAAGTATTAATTGAAAATTTGCCTTCTCATTCAGCTGAAATTTTAAATTTATACAATAAAACAATTCATTTAGTAAATTCTGCAAACAACTACGATATACGTAATTTAGTGTTTGATTATAGATTTAAACAAAACTTTTATTTTAATGTTTCAATTCCATTAAATTTTATTTACATTGGGTCCGAATTTTCTATAAATATTATTGATCATCTTTTAAAAACATTTCCTGATATTTTTGTAATTAGGAATAAAGCCTTTAATGGGAAATTTGTTGTAAAATATCCTTGGTTGTTTACAAGAAACATCATATCAAATATTTTTCCAAAAAATATTTATTCCATGAACGAATTTGGACTTTTAAATTTTTGGGAATATAATTATTTGGAGAAAGTGAAAACAATGTATTATAAAGAATATATAATAAAATGGGATTTTATCTCATACACGTCCCTTAACATTACAAGTTTAAATGTAAATAGTTTTCCTCTTCAATCTTTATATACAACTTTTATATTTTATTTTATTGCATTACTTTTCGCATCCCTCATTATTATATTTGAAATGATTTAATGGTAACTTATCAAAAATTATTTAATAACGAAAAATAAATTAGCAATATACTCTTTGGTTGACGAGTCAATGCATTTGGGCTTTGAAACTTTATTTAGATTAACATAATTATAATCTTAAATTGTCCTTGTAATCTAAATCATGTATCTATATCTAGTACTTATAGTTAATACCTATATACCTATTACCTAAAGACAGAATAATAGATAAATAATCTGTATATAATATATAATCTTTGTCAACATTTTAAAACTAGTTTAAATGAATTAAAAACTTGGATTGTTTCTATTTTAAATAATGCAATTTATTTGTTCAAGTTATTTTTATATTTGAAACAAGTTATGATGATAATAATACCTATAGAATATGTAAAATGTCGTTTTATAAAAATACAGGTAAAATGGAAACTTTAAAGATAGGGAAAATAAAAAGTTGTGTTTTTCCTCCATTTCCATCGGGAGGTTCTCCATCGTTCAAACTACAGACCAAAACAACCTTCTTGTTAATTTTGGGTATTCACATTTTTCACCAAAATTCAAATCTTTTAAACGTTCATAATATTTACAATGCATTCTTAATATTTAGTTAATTAATCCATATATAATAAATTTAAATTATAATCATGTAGGTATATTATTGAATAATAAAATTTGTATTATTATGATTGTTAAAATTATCGGTTACCGTACTGCAAATTTTTGACTCGGAACAAATTAAAAGTTCGGTATTTATACAATGACCATCTTCCTATCGTTTGCAAATGTATTCTTCACACGTTGTATCATTATTTTTTTATTTATTCTCATCTAAGCATTTTCCATCAATTTTTCCGTCTTCCTTTTGAGATTGTGAAATCAGACACAAATTAAAGACAAAACCCATTAGAAAAAAACTTCATCTTTACTAATTATTCTAAAATAAATCTAAAAATTTATTTCTAAAAATTTACTAAATAATAAATAAACTCGTATGCGTAACCTTGAAATTGTATCTTATGTTAATGGCGCCTAATTCCCTTGACGTTAATTTATATTATGTACAATGTGTACCATAAACTTTTTTAAATAAACAATAAAAAGAAAGCAAATTACGGTCTACCCTGTACATATGAGTTTCTAATTAGTGGTTATCTAATTAGTGCCGCACCAGTAAAGGTAAATCGACAAGGAATCGTTGATTAATTGGTAAATTAAACAACAATCCGGAAACTGAAATTGTTTTTTATTTAATTGCCTCCAGAATTTTAATCCAGGCTAAAAAATACCAAAAAGTCTAAAAGATTGGAATTATGATGTTCCTTAAAATAAAAATATTATTTTCAAACAAAAAAGTAATTTTAAATGAACAAGATGGCGAAACTTTATCTAACAAAGTTATTTAACATAAATGGAATTCGTCAAATCAAATTCAAACTTTGCTTAATTCAAGTTCGCATTGAGCTTTAACAGATTTAGCATTAATAATTTTAAAAAAATGGCGTTAAAGGTTTAACTTTGGTTAATTATATAATTTGTTCATTTTGGCGATATGAATCGACTTTAAGAATGAATAACTAATTATAATAAAAACGACGGGCGTAAAGTTACGGCATTGTGATTTTATTTATTTGTTACATAAAACAAAAAAAATGATTAATAAATATATAAAAATACCTATGTATGTATATACCTAATATAAGTATAGTGGTTTTATTAAATGCACTTATTTATAATACTTATAACTTCGATTAGAAACATGTACCCTTCATAAATTGCGGTAAAAGCCGACTTTCATGTGCATACTCAAAACCCAAAAATATCTATTTTATACGCATCTCATTGTAATTAGATTAAGATTCCGTTTAATTTACCGTTTCAATGGAAAGTTCATGAACCACTTGTTAAATATATGCAAACTAAATATACTGTAACTTTGGCTATTATTAATTCTGTGAAAAAGTATAAAAACTCCAAATATTGAACGAAAGAGGACAGTCACTCAAGTAGAAGAGTAGGAGCTCAGAAGGAAGAATCCCTGTAGGAAGGAGAAAGATTCGCTCAGAAAGAATCGCTGCAGGAAGGCTCTCTTCGATTCAAGGACTCGGGGTACTGTCGACACGCTGTTACAGTGCGTATTAAGTTACGCCCGTAATAGCCTTAAAATTCTTTCCTAAAATTCGGTTAATAAATTACATAGAAAATTTGCAATCTTTTCTCTATCTATCACCCCTATATTACAATTATCAATTCACTTTATTATATAATGAATTATATAATATTTTATAATCAATAAATCCTATCAAGTTTGCATATAAATATTTAAAATGTGTTGTGCTTATTCAAAACATACACTATTATTCAAAAGCGCCCTCGTATATGTAGCTAGTAACGGCCCTGAGAAAGGAAGAGAATTGGCTCTTACTCCTCCTCCTTATCATCTCTTTCACCAAGAACGCCCAAGTAGCATCTTCTTATACATTATGAAATTCCTATTTAATTATAGATTTTGATTTTAAAATTTTCTAATTAAAATTAAAATTTCTAAATATTTCGGAATATTGTGTAAGGATATATGGCTGGGGATATGAAAAAATCTCAATTTTCTAGCTCAAAATTCCCTGTAGAAATATTTCAAAAAACCGTAGGTAGGTTATGATCATAACTTACATTCGCTCAGTAAGGGTTAACAAGTTTATGTTAATAATGATTAACAAATGAACACTATGTTAAAATACGTCCTTATAAATATACCTTTCTGCCATCAAGCATTTCTTCGTAGAATTCTATGTCCAATTTAAAAGATATCTTATGGGCCTTAATTGTTGAAGTGGTCTTGACTGTGTACTCATCGCCGTCAAGAGTAATTTCCACGTTGGGGTTTAAATGAACCTCGATATTCCGGTTAAACATTGACACACCTGTATACAAATTAATAAAATCATAAGTTACTCATTTATCATTTTTTGTTATTTGAACAAATGATAATTACAATTGTTGTCAAATTAACAAAATGTATTAATTGCTAAATGCGTGTATTCAATAATGAACTTGAATCGAGTTAAATACGTACGAGGACCTCGATTTTTTCACAAGTTCATAAATTACAAGAACATGTTATGAAGTTATTCATAAATAAATACATACATAGATCAATATTAAGTAGAGTTAAGACTGGAAAATGGCTCATCAAGTAAATACGTAAAACTGCTTAATTAAGGAAGTTCATTGTTGTGGTAAATGCTTAATGCATGCTTCACATAGCATAATTCATACTTATAACTAATCGTACAAGTTCATAAAATAAAATTCAAAATAAAATAAAATTCATGGGACAAGTCCAAATATCTTTAAAGTTTAAATACTTGTTATTTCAATTTATTTTAACTTTTGTCTTATCAAATATAAGAATTAAGAATGTGTTTTATTTAGTCAAGACAGGTATTTCGTATGATTTTCATATTTGAAAATATGGTTTTCAAATAATAATATATATTACTTTGTAGGTACTTTCAGTTGAATATATCCATGATGTCGAAGGAGTGAAAGAAATATTGAAATTCATGAAAAGCCAAGGGTTTGTCAATGTGTCAAGAGTTATAAATCGTCTTTCACTAGCTAATGATATAATTTTCGTTCACAAATCTGTAAAAATCCCTACAAATGTTACAAAATTAATGTCAACTTAATATTTAGAAAGGTGTAATCATTTATTTCCTTCAATATTTTGTAGATTAACTTATCACTTACAATTATATTATAATGTAAAAATGTATATAAATGTAAATACTGTCATTCTTCCTATGAAGTCATTAAAATAACGGTATGACATAACCATAATGAATTTAATTCAGCAACGCCTTTAAATTGAGAAGCCCTATTATTCTTTTCTCGTTAGCTCTCCCTCAGTGACCAGTAAGCTTCATCTTAATTTTAAGACACTCAGAGGCTTCTTTCATTTTTAAGGTATCCTGATCAATCTTAAGTTAACCTTTGTAAAAAATAATATCTAACAATGATTCAATTAATACTTTAAGTAATACTATTAGAGATTCGGGTAAAAGTTTCGTCAAGTATAAAATGAAAATGCATGATTAATAAAACCAGTGAATGTTCAACTTTCCTTTCTCTGTGGTTCTACATACATTTATTAATAATTTACATTTATTTGTACATTTACTTAGATATTTAACTTTATAGTTAGAAGAAAACATGAATGTTGGATTGATGGAGACGAATGGAACTCCCATTGTTCCATTGCCATTGAACTTTGGCAACTTTTCAATTCCACCGGACATGGTGGATTTGATTGACGAGCATTGGTTTTCTTTCACTCCCATGAACCCTCGATGGCACGTCATTCTTGGAATCATCATGTTCTTCTTCACCATCATTTCTTTGTCTGGGAACGCCGTGGTCATCAGCATCTTCATGAATACAAAACCCCTCCGAACTCCGCCGAACATGTTTGTGGTCAATCTGGCTTTCTCCGACTTCCTCATGATGTTCTCAATGGGGCCGATCATGATGATCAATTGCTATTATGAAACATGGGCTCTTGGTAAGTAAGCTAACAAAGCCTTTGTCTTCGTCGCACAACTACTAAATTTTATAAATGATTTTTATTATTTAACAAAATTGATTTAATTTGATTGATTTATAATTGAAGGGCCTTTCATGTGCGAACTCTATGGGATGTTTGGTTCATTGTATGGCTGCGCTTCAATTTGGACAATGGTGATGATTGGAGGTACTTCAATTAATTAACATATTTATGATTTTATAACATTAACATTAGATAATTATAAAGTAACACTAGTTAAAGAATGGACTGTTAAAATAAAATAAGGTTTCAGTTGATAGGTACAACGTTATTGTAAAGGGACTCCTTTCCAAACCCCTAACAAGGAAAGGAGCAATGCTGAGAATTATTCTCATTTGGATTGCTTCTGCCATATCCACTGCAATCCCGGTATTATATTAAAAATGAAATTGAAACATGTACCTCAATAATGTATTTGTTATGAACATTTATGCAGCTCTTTGGATGGAACAGGTTTAAATCTACATACTTACACTCTATATACAATATTTATTTACAATTAAATGAATTTAATGAACGGTATGAATGAATCTGTATTTCATTTAGATATGTTCCAGAAGGGAATTTAACAGCATGTGGCTTGTGAGTGAAATAATTTGTCTTTATTATAACCAAATTGCAATCTATTCGAATATTGTTGAGAATGAGAAATGGCAATTTTGTTAATAGGGATTATCTGAAGAAAGATTGGTTTTCTCGATCATACATTCTTGTCTATTCCGTCTTCTGTTACTTTATTCCTCTCGGCATCATCATCTACTCTTATTTCTTCATTGTGAAGGCAAGACAAAGTTTCAATACCTTTAATAAGTATAACATAATAAATAATTAGTAATTACAAACCCCTAATATCTAAATATCATCCCTAACAAAATTATAATAAAACAAACGTGGAGTTGATGAATTTAGCAATGTAACGGCTATTTAAAACATCCTTCAGTTTCTTTCTTATGTTGTAGGCTGTTGTTAATCACGAAAGCCAAATGAGAGAACAAGCCAATCGAATGAACGTTGCATCGATTCGATCCGCTGTGCTTTCACCTTCGGAAGCTGAAAAAACGTCTGTTGAATGCAAACTGGCAAAAGTATAAGAAATTATGAAGATAATATGATAATTAGTTAATAATAATTAAAATAAAATTGAACTCATTAATAAAAGTTATTTGTTTTAATAGATAGCTTTGATGACGATTTCTCTTTGGTTCATGGCCTGGACTCCTTACTTGATCATCAACTATATTGGAATATTTGAGGGGTCAAAAATTACTCCGTTAGCTACAATCTGGGGATCAGTTTTTGCAAAAGTAATTTATTTAAACTAACCTTAAAAAATATAATTGTGTGTTTATAATTATAATTTATATAATTATAATCGTAATTATAATTTAAATCATTCAATTAGGCAAATGCAATTTACAATCCAATTGTGTACGGAATAAGGTAATTGATAATTTTTCAGTTATTTTGAATGTGACTTGAAGTAATTTCTCTTTTATTATCTAATAGCCATCCAAAATATCGTAATGCACTTAAGAACAAATATCCATCTCTGTTTTGCTCTTCAGAAAACCAAGATCAACCTGTTGCTCTTCAACCTCAAAGACCAGTTGTGGAAGAAAGTATTACTACCACTACGACATAAATGCCTTCATGATTAGTCATAAACAACGTTAGATATTTAATTATGAGTTCAGTATTATTGTGTCATTTAGACGATCTTAAACATTTGGTTGTTAGTTATTGATGCTTTCAGATTTTTTTTGTCTATAACAGTTAAAACAAAAAATAAGAATAAAACATCATTCACAATTTTGTCTTGTTAATTTACATCAAATGTCAAAAATCAATTCCATTTATTTATTCCAAACATTCATTTATTCAATGAAAAGTTAATTTGATTTAAACTAAACTTAAAGATTTAATATTAAATTTATTTTAAAGCTCAACGTTAGAAATCTCATACAAGACAACATTTTTCTTTTATAAATAATACATTTTATTTTATTGTACATTATCATCTTATCATATTGTATCAAGATCAAAATGGAAAGTGATAACATAATCAATGTTATCACAATCATGTTAAAGCGTCATTAAAGCTTTATTTTAATTTGGCTTTAATTTAAAGCCAAAGTATTATTTAAAGCCAATCAGCGAAAGCACCAAGAGTAAAGGAAATCACGAGATATTGAACATGAATTTCTTTCCACTGGACAATATTGAATGGACGAACAAAAAGAAGGCACGATTGGGAACAATTTGTAATAAAAGGACACCAGAAGAATCCAAATGAGGAAAAGTGCCAATCCGAATAAAGAGAGGATGAGTCCAGCACGAGGGATCGGGGGAAGAACAGCTTCCACAACATTGAGTTTGATGAATCCTTCCCAACCTCCGCCTTCACCCGGTTTCTCCGAAAGAATCCAAGGTCCCATGACTTGTTCTGTAAGGAGACCGAAAGTCTCCACGATTTCTGCAACTCCTTCTGAATATCCAGCTTCGACGGAGTCAACGGCCAAAGCACCGGTGATGGCCAACAAACTCAGGAATTTCCCCCAATTGAGATTGATTTCTCCATTGGAATTCTCCACCATTTGCTTGGCCAATGAAACGAGGATCGACGAAGGTTTCATGTCAATTGGAATCTTCAAGCCGATCTATCATTAAATTAACAAAGACTTGCATTTAGTTAAACTTACATTTAGTTAAACTTACATTTAGTTAAAATAAAAAGTTATATGGTATTTAATTATTTAATATTTAGATCTTTAATATTTTACATTTTTAACGATTGATGTGTAAACTTCTGGATATTTCTCGATGATTTTGTTAAGCATGAAGAGAAAAGGAGGATAAACATAATCAGCGTCCGGTTTGGTTAAAAGCTCAACAGCGGATCTTAACCGAGGAGCAACTTTGTCGATTTTCTTCAAAAGATTCTTTTCCTTCAGTCGGTCAATGATGTATCTTGCAGCAATACTCCTTGCCTAAAATGATTACAACCTGATTTATAACATTATTATTAACTAACATTTTAATAACATTTGATGTTAATTAAGTTTAAATAAAAGGAAATACCTCATCTCCTACTTTTCGACAAAGAGAACTCGGAGCTTCAAGAATTTCCTTCGCACTTTGCCAACTTTCATGATCATAAGAGAGTTTGGAGATTTTGGTCAACGGAGTGCTCCATTCGTCATCGACCTCATCTTCAAAGTTTTCACTTGACAGTCTTGAGATCGAGGAAATTTGTTTTTTAATGCTGGCCGTTCCACTTCTCGATTCTTTCTTATTACAAAATATTTCGCCATCGGAGTGATTCATAACAGAGATTTTATATAATTAGAATTATTATATTGAATAATCCAATTTTATTTGTTGAAAAATTTAAAGGTAATGGCTAAGATAATACGATTTCAAAGTTGCTATTAAAGGAGTAATTGTAATTGGTGTATATCCACTCCCAGTTTCGTCAACAGTACTTTAAATACTCTACCAGAAAAGTTAATACACATTTAACTCAAGTGAAGGATTTGCATTCCACAAGTGCGCCTGTGGTTTCCTTTTGCTGTTACTGGCTGCTTCTTGAATCTGCCAAAATTGCAACAATTCGGCGAGGGAACATGTGTTTTCAAACCGCATGTTCTTTTCCTTTTGTTTTATCGTAAACCAACTTTAAGTAATTACCTCAAAAATTAATAACTGACAATTTAAAAAAGTATTTTATATTTATGAGATATTTTATGGAAATCCAATAAAATTGCTATTTCTGAGGCATGTAAGTAATATCAATTAATAATTAATAATCTTAAGAATATGAATATTTTATATTCTCTTGACTCATGTATTGTAGTTTTATCGTTTTGTACTTTGTAAATTAATAACATTTATTTTAATTTATAATATTAATTAGGTATATAAGCAAGTTAAATACATTAAAAGCTTCAATAGAGTTAGGAAGTTTAATAATTTATTTTATAACTATTGTAAAATAACAAGTTGAAATATTAAATCTTTATTGAAAAATAGAAAATGACTGGAAGTAGGAACGGGTTCGTGGTCGAAGATGACGATCCATCGGAATCAAATTCTAATGAAGACTTTGATCTTCACAAATACAATCAAGACCTTGTAAAGAGCATTTTCGATATATTCGTCCGCTCTCACCCGGAATTAATTCTTAAAGATGATTCGGCTAAGACATTGGAAGAAAGAAGACGAGAGAACATCATTTTCCTTTTGCCCGTTTTGAGTTCAATCGACAGAATGAATTTTGATGAAGCCGTGGGAGAAGTCTTTTTCATTTTTTCCGAATTTCTTAATCTTATTTCATATCAATCGCCCAAGAGCGTAAATGAATACGAAAATGAATTCTGGTTATCTTTGAACATTTACAGCGAAATTCTTTCATCTTTGAATTCGATTGAAGGGAATCTTTTTGCTGAATCTTTCGAGCGTTTTACCATCCAAATGTTAAAAGTCTTGATCAAAAACAACGTGCTCAAATTAACAGACAAATTATATCGCTCGATGCTCGTCATTCTTCAAAAAATGTGGAATTTGCACAATCACAAGAAGAGTGAATCTTCTGAATTGGAAAATCTAATTGAACAAATAATCACAACTTCTTCAGAAAGTGAAAATAAGAAACGGATTTTCCTATTCAAACTCATTTTTGAAAATGTTCGGGATCCTTCATCTCTCATTGATAAATTTCTCAATTCTCTCAATTTCTCCGACAATCAATCAAACCTCACCTACTTAACAATCATCGTCCAATACGCCAAAGTTGGAAAAGAACAAAAACTCACATTTTTGATCAAAGCTCCAATATTCTCATTAATCAAAAACAACTTGTCATCTTCAATTATCGGCCAAAGAGAAGAATCTTTATTTCTCCTTAAATACTTCACTTCCAATTTGCTCAAAAAACAAGAAATTGTGCAATATCGAGAAATTCGAAATTCCCTCATCGACCTTTCAGATTCCGATTTTGAAACTTTATGGGACACTTTTTTCGAATTGATGGAAATCCTCGATGAAAAGCAGCTCCATATCGTCACTCCATATTTGTCCAAATTATCAATATTTGAAAAGGATGAATTTAACGAAGCTCTTGATTGGTTTCTCCTCATTCTTTCCAAAATGCTCAATCATGAGAATCGTTCAGTTGTTAAAACAAGTCTCCAACTGTTGTTTAAACTTTCAACCTCAAAGGAATCAGTGATGAGATATTTCCAAAATGAAGTTGTTCTTTATCTCAATAAGAACATTTCATGGGTGTTTGATGAAGATTTTTACTCCTTTTCTAAACTCTTTGCAAATTTTTTTGCCAACTATTTTAATGCCAATTCAAGTACAAGTGAGAAGAACCGAATAACGAAAGAGTGCGGACGCGAGCTTGACATTTTATTGAAAAACATCGAAGGCCTCAATCTTTATTTCATCACTAATGGACTTAAGGAATTCTTTTCGACATTTTACTTTGATTGGAAGGAGGGAACATCGCCGATTGCAAACTTCATGAATTCCTTAACATCTTGCATTGCAAAAAGAAATCCAATGGAGAGATTTTGCCAACGTGAGTTTGAAAATGACATTGGGAAAATTTACAGCGAAGTCCTCAAGTCTTCTCCACAGTATTTGGACGATGAGGATTTGATAATTATTGTCAAAGAACTCTCGAGGTTTTACGGAAGCATTCATAAAGAAACATTAGCAATGTTATTCAATGTATTAAAATTCGAATTCATTTTTTCTTTCCAACAACACCAGAGCTTAATTCTTCTATTGGATCAAATGACCAGTGTTGAATATTTAGGATTCTTTCGATTCAAGCTTTCTCATATGTCAAGCCAGTGTTCATGGATTACCGAATACCATTTTAAAAAATGGAAAGAACTCTTAATTGAAGCATTGAAAAATTCCGATCCAATTCCGCAAAAAATCTATCGAATGTTGGAAGGAATTGAAGAGTTTGTGGAAGTGTTCAATATCCATTCATTCTACGAAAGGAGCTATAACAGTTTCAACCTTTGTGCTAATCCAACTCGTGAATATTTAATTGAGATATATAACTATCTTTACGATGATTTATTCCTCTCGTTTCCTTTAAGCAAAGAGTTGTTTTTCTTACTCAATAAGTCTTTTGGAGTTTGTAAGCGGATTAAGGAAATTATCGGGACCTCATTGTTGGAGGAAGTGAAATTGAAAAGAATTGAAAATTCCAAGCCGAATCTTTTCCTTTTCATTCAACTCCATTTGTTAACTGATCAAAAAAAGGATGAAAATCAATTGAGCTTCGACGATTTTCTTCAACTTTGTCCTTTGAATGATGAGAGAAGTAATTGGGAATTTGAAGTTCCAGTGGAATCGGAAATGATCAACAGATTGGAATCAGAATTTCATCAGCTCAAATTACAACTTTTAATTAATTTCCTAAAATCCAATGCGACAGATTTGACTTTAAATGTATTGGAAAAATCATCGGAATTTGTTTTAGACCAAATGGATAAAACGGGACCAAAAGGAATTTTAACTTCTCTCAAAGCTTTCATCGTCATTGCAAATCTACTTGAGGGGTTTGAACCAAATGAGTAAGATCACTTTTAATACAAATTGAATGTTTTTATTCGAAAAATTAATTTAATTTTTTTAATTTAATTTAAAATCTAATTTGGGTTTTTCATTCCAGACACATTTTGAACACTATTAAAAATTTTGCGAAAATCAGTTGGATGCAAATTTACGAGCTGAGAAAATGTGAATTTTTCAAAGAAGGAATTAAACTTTTTTCAAAATTGATCGTTCAGAACTCTTTAAAAGAAACTTGTATATTTATGAAGGTTTGAAATTAATTAAAATTTTCTTTATAACATTACATCAGTTTAAATGTAAATACAGTGTTGTCCATAAGTATCTTTCTTTTTTATACGATTGTTCATTTAAAAAAGATACTTATGACCCATCCTGTATAACAGTAACATCAGTTTAAATGTTATTGTTTCAAACACATTTTGTTATTTAGTATGCAGATAAGATTCTTATTGAAGGCGACTCCGTTCCTCAGCTCCCTTTCATTCTTATGGAGTCAATGATGAGAGTGAGAGTGAATGCCAAAAGATTGCACTTTTATAATTTTTGCATTAAAGCTTCAACATTTGGTCCTGCTTGTCCTAAAGAACATCAGTGAGTTGAACAACATTTGTATCCTATATTAACTACAAACCGTTTACTTAATAAGTAAACATAGGGAATATCTAAACATGTAAAAAATAACAAAATTTTCTATGAATTTCCATATCATTTTCATTATCCCTATGTTTACTTATTAAGTAAACGGTTTGTATGTAAGAATATGTTTTATTTAGACAGGCCAAGTATTTCATACAAAATGATTGTATTGATGATAAATGTTTATATATCCTTTAATGATGATTTGAAATGGTTTTAAGGCTCGCACTCCAACTATGGGACATTTGCAATAAAGATCAACGTTACGACTTTGACAACGATCGCTTCAATGAAAACTTGTATGGGAATTATATATTTTATTAATACTATATAATAATAAATTAGTTTTCATATTTAATAAATTATTTTAATGTAGGTTATATTTTAAAATTATAAATTGTATTTGCAGTACTTTCACTGCTGCTGCGAAAACAAGGTTTTGGTCAATCTTAAAATTAAAGGAAATTACAAAGGGCGATTCCACTGACTTCATAGCGCAAGAATTAATAGTCAAAATTGAACAAGACATGAAATCGAATAAGCGATATTTTTCCAATTCGCTTGAACATCGAAAGCGGCAGCGAATTGCTCAAACTTTACTTTGCTTCCAACCACAATATTCACCTGTAAAGTGACCAAATCAAAATATTTAAGAATTCTTTATTAATAATTTGCTTATAACAAGGATGATTAATTGGATTATGATTTTAAAATAAAATAGAATATGAAGAGTCTATTAACATTTAAATTGATGGATTCCCTTACAAAAGACAGCCCGCAACCAAGCGTCCGCTATTTTCTCGAATGGATAATTATAAGAAACCTCATTGACGAACCAGAATTACATTCCGATTTTTTTAAATCATCAAAACGGGTAATTCAATGAAAATAATAAAATAATTAACAAACTAACAAACAAAAAACCTAAATTATATTTTTAAGAAATTTTTAATATTAAACTATATTTGATATTCTTTAATATTTAAGCGATGGGAGGAACGAGTTGGATTTGGAGTTAACTTTTCAACAATTTGTCGTCACGTGTCAGTTAATTTGGAAAAATCTGTGAAAGAATCATTTGCTCAAAAAGCTTTGTTTCACCTCCTTCAACTCCTTTTTGGACAAAATTATACAGTTAGATTATACGCACAGGTTAATATTTATTTTAATTATACTTATTAATTATTAATATAACTTAATTAAATATTGAAAATGCTATTTAAATATTATAATTAAATATTTAAACAAAATAGTGCTAAAAACTAAACTTCAATTCAATTTTTAGGCTTCTTTCAAAATAATCTATGAAAATATTTATCAAACTCAATGTGAAACTGTTAAAGAATTTAAGGCAGCTTATGATGCTCTATTAGATGTCACAACCACTGGAAGATTTTCACTCAACGTTCTTAGCGATTTTTATGTTAATTGTTTTGATCCACTGAAACATTTCAAACTCGAAGTGCGCTAATCTTGAAAATATAAATATTATAATTCGTATATCATTTGCAATTACTAACAGAAATATTTTTTATTCTTTACATTGAGAAATGATGGCCAATAATTTTATTTGACTTCTAGGTAATTTTTGTTCTTCTTCCAAAACTCGCTGGAATGAAAATTGACGAATTTATAAGTGGGAGTGGAATGGATTTTGATCAAATATATCTATTTGATAGAGATGTTAGCTTAGAATATTCTCCAACTTCTGAAGAAATAAAAGATTTATATCTAAGTTATACCAAATCATGGCATTATAAAACAGTTTCAGGTAATCAGAATTTTCAAAATATTTTAATTACCATATTCATTAATTTAAACCCGGTTTTTATTCCATCTTTAAATTTTAAAGAGTATATAAAGTAATGAACTGAATTATTAAAAGGGTACTTATCTTATGCTTGAATTTTTAGGCGACGGAAGAGAAATGGGAGAATTGGAGTCAATAAATACAAATGTGAAAAAGCAATTAGCGGGGGTTGAAGGAAAAAGTGGAAGTTTGCAAAAGAAAATTCAACCTTGGAAATTCCTTCCGATTGTTGAAGAAATTGAGGAATTTTCTTCTTCCCTTCAAAGCAGAAAACGTGTTGATGTGGACGAAGGACTCATCGTTGTGGCTTCTCTCATTGATAGAATTCCAAATCTCGGAGGTCTTTGTCGAACATGTGAAATTTTTGGTGTTTCCAAATACGTTGTTTCAAGTCTAAGAATCGTTGAGGACCAGCAGTTTAAAAATTTAAGTGTTTCGGCTCAAAAATGGGTTGAAATTCTTGAGGTTTGTGAATCAATTTTATCAAAGTTTTATGATTTCTTATGTTGTAAAATACATATACAATTTATTTAAAATTATTTTATAACAATTGGATAGATTCCTTCATCAGATTTAGAAACGTTTTTAAGTCAATATGAAAGAAAGGGTTATAGAATCTTTGGAATTGAGCAAACAGCAGAATCAACGAAATTAAACAATGTTAAATTTCCTAAGAAGAGTTTGCTTTTACTCGGGTAAGTTAATTTCGTTTAATTTGGGATTTTATAGCTTTTTGAATTATATAAAATAAATATACCTTTTATAATAATTTGTTTTGGGATTTTAAAGAAATGAAAAGTTTGGAATTCCGACCAACTTGCTTCATTTGGTTGAAGAGTGCCTTGAGATTCCTCAACGTGGTCTCATCAGATCCCTCAATGTTCACGTTTCTGGAGCTCTTTGCATTTGGGAATACGCCGTTCAACATAAATTCAATCCAATGTAAGAAATTTCAATTCAAGCTATTAATATTATATTTATAGTATTAAATTATTTCCGATATTAGAATATTATATAAAATAAATAAATTAACATTTTTATTAAAATTATTTAATTCGTCATTTCATAATTTATCTATTTTACATATTTATATTATGTATACTTTTATTATTATACTATATACATATTGTAAAAATTAAATATTAAAAATAAAAAATGAAGGGAAATGAAATTTTTTACTTCCGCATTTAAATGAGACATACGATGATAATAGTAGGAATTAAATGCATTAACTTATCTTTATTAATAATAGGTAGTATCTTTATAATTTTGTAAATAATGTTATATACCCGAGTATAAGGCCTGTTGTAAAGATAAGTAAAGACATAAAAATGCGGGCATTATCGAGATAATATGAAGTGCGTGTTACATCCGGTGATTGTGCTCACTTCATGATGGATGAAAGTGAGTGTGTGCCCTTGAAGGGCTCCTGATATTGAGAGAGAGAGTCCTTTAATTGATCTGAGGGAGACGGGGAAGAGGTAAGAGAGAAATCCAGGTGATTTCGTAGTTGTGATTGGATAGAGTGAGGGCTTGGTTTGAGGGAGCCATCTGCCGGCGACTCGGTCTGATCCTTCAACTCCGCCTCGCAGTTTCAAATGTTACACCTCCTCCCCACGACATTCATCAAGAGGAATCCGACCCGGGTCAAGAGTTCACCCTCACTGATCTACCCACATCGGGACGGAAGTGTCTTGGTTGTTCATTTATCCTCGGTCCAGTTGGGATTCCGAGCTTGGGGGATTTCTTCCGAAGGCTTCAACGAGTAAGGTAGTC
This sequence comes from Neelides folsomi, assembly GCA_034687125.1. NCBI lineage: Eukaryota > Metazoa > Arthropoda > Collembola > Neelipleona > Neelidae > Neelides > Neelides folsomi. Next base: position 16,778 of record JAQGBZ010000384.1, read on the forward strand.
ATGTTCTCATTAAGCCGCTTAGTCAACCAATTTTCATTTACTTTTCCTCCCCCTTTGACATTTAATTCATAATTGTAAGCCAATTATGAAGAATCGATTAGCTAATTACCAATGTGTTATTTCAAGTTTGAAAAGTTTAAATAGATTCAATGTTTTATATTTACATCCAATTGCGTCATGAAAGTTGGATGGGTTTCAAATTGTGGTAGCAAAAAATCAATATATGATTTCCGCTAAGTCATCCAAGTTATATTAATTTATTATTTTAACCAATGCAATATGTCAGCTATCATTAATTTAACAGTTACTTGCATCCTTTTAATTCAGCATTTTCATTATTGATTTATGGTTTTCTAAAATAAAAATAAAATTAATTCCTAAAATTATAAGTTTGACTATTTTTTAATTCCCATTTTGTGTAATGTGGAATAATATTTCATTTCAGGTCGAATCCCATTTGGTTGTGTAATTGAAACTCTGAAAGAGGCTGAGGATTTGGCTTTAACTTCATCACTTGAGCATCGCTTTTGAGAATGCCAAGCACACCACAAAATCAAGTAAATAAAGCTTATTATAGTTTTTTGCAGAATCGTCTCAAATCTGAATCATTTTCATGGCAAATATCTGTTATATTTGCATAATTTAATTTTAATATTCAATTTAATTTAAATTCTATTAAAATTTCAGTTCAACTTTGTTTTAAAGAGCCCTTCTCAAGTCCAACAACTTGAAGAGATGGACGTTGAAGAAAATAACGAAGCTGCTGCGAATCCGGGAGTTGATTCAAATCAAGGTGAGATTATATTTTATATATAATTATTATTATTAAATTTCTTAAAATTGTAAAATACAAACCCATCTTTAATTTTTAAATAAATTATTGATTAAACTATTGTACTTTAATTCTATAATACTAACAAATTCTCTATTTAGAATTAATGGACGACGACGAAGAAGGAGCGGCGAGATCCGAAGCCACATTTCGATTTGTAGTTGATCAAATTTCTCGACTTCGAGAACAAGTCTTGTCTGCTCCCACGTATGTTCGAAATCTTCCATGGAAAATCATGGTGATGCCTAGGAGCGACACAGGCGCGAGTCGAAATATGTCCTTAGGGTTTTTTCTACAGTGTAATGGTTAATTTCCATTTTATTTTCTCCATCTGTTCTTTCCAATTGAAATATATTAAAAATGTTGAATCTGTCCAATGCTAAACATTTCTTAATGAAACAGGCAATGGCGAAGCCGAATCATCTAGTTGGAATTGCTCTGCTGTTGCCACTCTTAAAATTATTTCTCACAAGTCCGATGGAGAGACCTTCTCTCGAAGTGAGTTTTGTTTACAACAGCTTTGTATTTTATACAGTTTAGTATAATAATACAGTTTTGCATTTCTTTCAAATTTATATGAATGTAATTAGCAGTTACTTTATAAGAGAAAAGAAGAATTTGGGTTGAATGATGTTTAATTTTTGTTTTCAGAAATCAATCACATTTTTCATTCGAAAGAGAACGACTGGGGTTACTCAAATTTCTTAGATTGGAATCAACTTATGGATCCAGCTAAAGGATACATAAACAATGACTCAATTACTTTAGAAGTTGATGTGAAAGCTGATGCTCCGCATGGTGTGGCCTGGGATTCAAAAAAACATACCGGATATGTTGGATTGAAAAATCAAGTGAGATTTCAATGACCAATATCAATATAAATTATATAATTGGAAATCATGTACTATTATTAATTTATTAACTAAATGTGGTTTTTGTAGGGCGCAACATGTTATATGAATTCTCTGCTTCAAACAATGTTCTTTACAAACCAATTGAGGAAAGCAGTTTACAAAATGCCGACAGAGAGCGACGATTCAACCAAAAGCGTCGCACTTGCCCTTCAACGAGTTTTCTATGAGCTCCAAAGTTCTGACAAACCTGTAGGAACCAAAAAGCTCACAAGATCATTTGGATGGGAAACTCTGGATTCTTTTATGCAACATGATGTTCAAGAATTTCTTCGCGTTCTTCTTGACAAACTTGAGAGCAAAGTGAGATTTTATTAAATATTAATGATAAGAGAGAATATACAATTTTTATATTTTAAAGGATATTTAATTATACAATGAAGATTAATGTGAAGAAGTTATTAGTTGTTAATTTTATAATATTTGTGATTTAGATGAAAGGAACATGTGTTGAGGGAACCGTGCCCAATCTTTTTGAGGGGAAAATGATCTCATTTATCAAGTGCAAGCATGTGACGTATGAATCTTCGCGTACAGAAACTTATTACGATATTCAACTGAACATCAAAGGTAAAAAGGACATTTACGAATCGTTTCGAGATTATGTCGCGACGGAGATCCTGGACGGGGATAACAAGTACGATGCGAGTACTTATGGTCTTCAAGAAGCGGAAAAAGGAGTAATCTTCACTTCCTTCCCTCCTGTGCTTCATCTCCATCTCATGAGGTTTCAATATGATCCAGTCACCGACTGCTCGGTCAAATCAAACGACCGATTTGAATTCTTTGAAAAGATAAACCTTTTGGAATATTTAAAATCGAAGGACTCTGAAGCAGAACATGCTTCGGCTCATTACACATTACACGCAGTAAGTTAATCTCATTTGATCATAAATCATAATACTTAATTAATTTATTTTATACATTTGACTAAATTTATCATCTTTAATAATTACAATTTTGAAACATGTTGAATAATTACAATTGGAACAAATGAGTAAATTAATATTTCTTTTTAAAGGTTCTTGTCCATTCCGGGGATAACCATGGAGGGCATTACGTTGTCTTCATCAATCCAAAAGGAGATGGAAAATGGTGCAAGTTTGATGATGATGTTGTTTCAAGGTGCACGAAAACGGAAGCCATTCAACATAATTTTGGAGGGCAAGAGGTCAAATAATAATAATAAACACTAAATGGATTATTAAATTATTATCCTTTTCACACTTTTGTGTTAATTAACATTAGTTATAATATTTAATTCTTTAATGTACATTATTTTGAACAGATGGACGATGTTCATCCAGGTGTTAAACAATCGACGAATGCTTATATGTTAGTTTATATTCGAGATGCAAATTTGCCAACAGTTCTGCAGGATGTGACTGAAGATGATATTCCAAGAGAATTACTTGAAAGGCTAAAGGTTTGTATTCATTTAAATCAATTCTAATTTCAATTATAAATTATATTTTATTTATTATTTTTTACTAATTAATGTAATGTCTGCTGATGTTTGCAGGAAGAGAAAAATATGGAATTGTTGAAGCGAAAAGAGAAATCTGAGGCTCATTTGTATATGCAAGTGACGGTGATGACGGAAGATGCGTTTACTGGCCATCAAGGCTTGGACCTTTACGATCCAGATAAAATGAGTCCAGCAGCCACGGCGTATAGCAGAACTTTTCGCATTCATAAGAAAACAAAACCTTCGGAATTTTTACAAACTCTGGCTGAAACTTATGTAAGAAATAAAATGATTAGAAATTTAAATAGGATCAAATAATTAAATATTTATGAAAGAGAATTTTGAAGAATTTGTTTTGTTTAGGGAGTTAAAAAGAGAGCCATTCGCCTTTGGCTGTTTACTATTAGGACGACCAAAGCGAATCGACCAAGTTATTTAGATGTGAGTCCGGATAGCGCAAAGTCATTAGAGGATATCTGTGCTTCGATGCCGATGTTTCTCCAAATGCTCCCTGCCGACTCCGATGCAGACGCTCTTCCACCTTTTGATAAAGAAAAAGACGTGATACTCTTCATTAAAATGTATGATCCTGCGAATGAAACGCTCCATTACTTTGGACATTGGTGTGTCCCGATCACGACATCATTTGGTAAAGAAATATAAAACTTTTACAATTAACATTAGCTAAATAATTTAATTTAATTCAGTAGCTAATTATAATTTAATTATAATGTTTTATAAGTGTTGAATTTAAACTAATTTTTGATTTTAAAATAAATTAAGATAATAACAATATTTTGATTTTAGCTGAAGTCGGCATGGAGTGTCGGAGACGTGCGAATTTACCTCCTGATGCCCAAATTTCACTTTATGAAGAAAGCCAAGGGGCCGTTGAAAAGATCCCCGATTTGTCAAAACCTCTTGAGAATGGAATTGAAGAACTTATGGACGGTGATATTTTTGTTTTCCATCGGAATTTTGATCCCGGCAGGAAATACAAGAGTTTATCCGATTTCTATACTTATATTCAGTACAAGTAAGAATTTCATTTTATTTCACAATTAATTTCACTTTCATTCAGATTTTTAAGATTTAAAAAATTTCAAATATAGATGAAATAATTAGTCTTATTAAAATTAATTTATTTTTATTTTTGAATTAAGGTATGAAATAACGTTTATCGACAAGAGCAATTCAATTGAGAATTTCTCAATGGAAATGAGTCTGAAGTCGAGCTATTTGGAAATGGCTAGCAAAGTTGGTCAACGCCTTGGTGTTACGCCCCTTCATCTTCAATTCTTTAAGAGTCAACCTTATAAGTGAGATTAATTTTCATTTACTTTTTATAAGTAAATAGTAATTTATCTGTAGTTGATAAAGATTAAATTTATTCCAATTAATATAAATTTTAATGTACTTGTTCAATTGTAGGGACACGCCCGCATATCCTGTCAAGTTTGAGCCGGACGGCGTTGATCTTTTAACAATTTTAGCCCCGACGCATAAATCAACAAGAACTCCTTATAAACTTTTCTATCAAACGCTTGGAATCCCGATCACAGAACTTGAACATAAAAAGCAATATAAATTACTTTTCTATTCACCTGAGGATCAAGGTTAGAAATATATGAAATCAATATTTATGATTCATACAGTGATATTCATAAATTATGAATATAAATATTAATATTAGTATTGCTAATAAATCAATTTGATTTTGAATAATCAACTTATATTTAATTTTTTAGAACGAGAAATTGTGTTTTATGTGAATAAAGCTCCGCGGATCTCGGTAAAAGATATGCTCTGTGAATTGGGCAAAGTTGTGAACGAAGATGATAAAGCAATTAAGAATTTAAGACTACTAGAAATTGGTCTGCATCGAATCAATAACATCGTTGACGAGGAACTCACTGCGGATATCATTACAAATCCAGCCAACACTAGTAGTAAAGAAAACAGTTTAAACTAATCTACTTAAATAATTATTTGAAATTTTATAAATCACTTTTGGCTTTAAATTTTTAAATACATAATTATTAAAAGTTTGGAAAGAATTCAATTTATGATTTCTTCTTTTAGAGTATTATCGAGCTGAAGAAGTCCCACAAGAGGAATTAAATGTCGCATCTAATGAAATCCTCGTTCAAGTTGCTCATTTTCATAAAGAACCTCGTTCAACTTTTGGCACTCCATTTTTAATAAAAGTAAGTTTTTGGGATATTTTGAAATTATAATTATTGTAAAATTATATATTATTTTGTAATGAAATTAATTACGTTTTAGTTGCGATATGGAGAAACTTGGGCCAATGTAAAAAGTCGAATCCAAAGTCGACTCGGATTGAACGAAAAAGACTGGGCCAAAATTCGTATGGCTTTGGTTCATCAGGGGAACACAACTTTCCTCGAGAAGGAAGAAGAAGATACGCAAATTAAACCTGAGAATTTTCTCTCTAACAGCGGAACATATTCGCCAAGCTTCCAAGGCAAACCTTGGATTGGGATTGAGCATGTGAACAAGGCCACTAAGAGGTCCAGATATTCGACACTTGAGAAAGCTATCAAGATATACAATTAATTTCATTCAAGAGATCCATACTAAAATTAAAAGGATAAATTCAGGAATTTTAACAAAAAAAGTCAAAAAACGTAATGAGTGAACTTTTAATTGGGAAATATTAAATTTTTATGAAGATAATTGAGAAAGTCAAAAACTGATTTTTACATAATATAATAAGTTTCTTCCACACTTATAATATCTCGCTATTCTTCATTTAAATATTGCTATTCATTATAATTATATTGACTATTAGAAAGAAAATATTTGATACTGTCATTCTTAACTTTTATGCATCATATAACAATTCGTTTTTTTGAATATGTATAAGAATAATATATGGATTTATAATATATTTAAAATATTTATTTCTCGATCAAATGAATGAATATTTGAAAATATACAATTATCTAATTCAGAAATTTATCGATGGTAAATATATTATAAATGTGTGAAATGTTTTAAGAATGTAAAACGCGAGTTTTTTTCCTATTTTGCTTATCTTAGAGAGATGATTATTAATTTAATATATTTAACAATATATTTAAATATATTCTTAATTATTTGTGACAAGTCCCTTCGCATCTTCTAATTTTTAAAAATGACGTTTCCTCTAAAAAGCAATATTAATTAGCTATTAGGAGAAATTATCTACTTTTTAAGTGTATGAATCATATTAGAATCAAACAATTAAATTTGTGTAAATTAAATCACATGAATTCCTCCATTTTTGCCTTTGTCCCATATGTGTTGAAGGAATCGTGTAAATCTGAAGTGAAGAAGTCTTTGAAGTGAATTTATGATGTATAGTGAACGCTTTGTGTACTTGATGTTATGAACCACTCAATTGTTGAACTGAGCGTTATTTAATGAAACAATTAGTTAAATTTTTATTACAATATTATCCTAATATAAGTTATAAATTAAAGTATATTTATGAGAATTACCTAATAATAATATTACATTTTATTAGATGACTTACCTAAGAGTTTAATGTAAATATATAGTAAGTATGTAATTAACAATACAATAAAAATGTAAAAATTCAAATAAATAATTTACAATGGTTAAAGATGAGGATTAAATGGGATTCATACAAAACATGCATTTGGGCAAAACCCAGGTAAAACTGGCAAATACAAGTTAGTAGGCTCCCGACCTACAAGTAAGCTGCCCACCCGACCTACAAGTTAGCAGACCATTTTCCTTTAACATTATATGCCCTATCTCACATACAAGTTAGCCGCCCATCCGACCCACAAGTAAGCCGCCTAGCAGACTCCCGACCTAAAAGAGACCCGACCTTTTCTTAAATGGCCCGAAATCAATGTATGATAGAAATAAATTCAAAAATAAATTATTTCAACTCTTTTCATCACACTATATACATACCTAAATATTTTTACAATTGATTTCACATAAATATATTGTAGTTCTTAACCTTTTAAGATCTGGGGCTTAATTTATAAAGCCGTTTTATAAATGTAACGTTGCATATATGAAATGAATTTAATTTTTCTGCACATTTTGTCGTGCAGAATCATCTCGGAATTTCATCCAACGGGAGTCCAAGTCGTCTTTTGACATTGTGCAATGCCAAACACGAAGTGATGATTTTAATTGTTCTTTGCGTGTTGTAAATCATTTTACCTCCTGTTTGGTGTATTCTCCTAAACGAATTTTTGAAATCCCCGAGAGCATTTTCAACTAATCGTCTTGTTCTTTTGTGTGTATCATTATATCTTTGTTGTTCCGTTTGTGGATTCAAAAAAGGCGTCAAGAGCCAAGGTTCACATGGGTAGCCCGAGTCGGGTCTCTTGTAGGTCGGGAGTCTGCTAGGCGGCTTACTTGTGGGTCGGATGGGCGGCTAACTTGTAGGTCGGGAGCCTACTAACTTGTATTTGCCCGTAAAACTCCAAACCCGTAAAACCTGTCTATAATAGAACCTTTCATTTGCTAACGTTTTTTAATCCTCTGCATAGATCTTCATTAAAACTATAAATTATTATATTTTAAACTTAACAGTTTTTTGCTTCCTTTGGGATTAATTGGGATTAATTATTGATTTGTTAATGAATTGTATTTATTGAGCATGCTAATTTTTATGTTAAATAAATACATAAATTAATAAATTTAAATTTGATTTGTTGTCAGTCGGCTTAATGTTAGCCGAAGCATTCGTGAATCATTTAGAGGAAATTGCCATTTTGAGTAGCTAAAAAAGGCGAGATGCCAAAAAATTTCATTTTATAAAAATACACCCAAATTGAGGGAAGGGGAATTCTCCGCTCCTCAGTTCCGCACACAAAACTTCGGTCCGCTCCGCTCAGTCTTTAACAATTTCTTTTCAATAATGAAGACTTGATAAAGAGAAATTTAGTGAGAGAACTTAAAGAGTATCAATACTCTATTGTAGTTAAACATGTCTTAATTATTAGCACGTTTACAATTTTTACTTTATAGAATTGAAAATCATAAATTATAGGTATTTCCATTTACTGAATCAATTTGGACATAAAAGTAAACTCTAATTCATTTTAAACTGTTTCGATCAACAAAATAGTAAATACAAGAAAATCAAGATGCTGAAATTAATAAGGTCAGTTAAATGAATTACTTAATACATTCTGAACATTCAATGGCCGGAACATTCAATGTCATTGGTCTTGATTAAATATTTATCTTAACTTGTTAAATATAGAAGGATGAATTACAAGTTGGGTAGTAGGAGATTTGTCTCTCCTTTGATATCTTCAACACGAGGATTGTTTATTCATCCCCAACCAGATTACATCCCTCAGATAACAATGGCAGAAAGTAAACATTGATTATTAATCAAAAGTCTTATCTCTCTCTATTACTCCTTCATATTTACAGATAACTATTTACATTATAAAGTCAATTACCTAATATGCTAAATATTTAGAATATTTAATATCATATATAGAAGATTTTACTTTAATAATCTTATGAGATGAGAATAATTAATTGTTTATTTAATTTAAACGTCAAGTTATGAACACGTTTGCGAGGGAAGTTGGAGCTGTTTCTGAATACACTCCTGCCGGCATTCAAGAAGCAATCGAGAAGCGAAGAAAATTGACCGATCTTCTCCCAAGGGATCGAAATGAACTTCCGCCAAGGAAAATGGAAGAATCATTTGTTTCGGCCATCATCCCAATTAAATCTGATTTGGAATTGAGGGAAAGATACGTCACCTTCTTTGGGACTGTAAGAGTTGGAAGATTACTTGAAGACTTGGACATTTTTGCAGGTTAATTAAGATTTAGATTCACAGATAATTAATAATCTACTATATAATCATAAATAATATATTTTACTTAATATTCTTAAAAGCTTAATTTTTCTATTAGTACATAATGACAATTAAAATTTTTAGTTTACTCGTGTTACAAACATATACTGAATCCGAAATCTCAGGGACATCCGAATCCATATTCAGTCGTCACTGCCTTAGTTGATAGTATACATTTTTCAGGAGTCACTATCAAAGTACATAAAATAAGAATATCTGGATATGGTATTTGTTCAGCTAACATGAATGAATTAAATGTTTGTATATAAATTGTAGACAAACGAAGACATACGGCTTTGTGGACATGTGAGCTGGGTTGGAAAATCTTCAATGGAAGTTTCTGTCCTAATTGATCAAAAGGATGAAAATGGGGATTGGGTAAAATTGACAAATGCCGTTTTTGTTATGGTCGCTCGGGATCCTTTAAACCAAGGTGCTGCAATTATTAATCCGCTAATTACCCAAAATGAAGGAGAAAGACAATTTTTACTTCAAGGCGAAGGTAAACAAATATTGCTTTTATTATTATATTTATCCATCTGAATAATATAATAAGAATATTATTTAAATACGATTAGTTGATGGTTTCAGAACGAAGCCGTAAAAGAAGAAACGCAGAAGATTTGTCAATTCGAAAACCACCAAATGAAGAAGAGAGAGGAATTATTCATCAATTGTATTTGGATAATTTGGATGATCGTTATGAAGGATTCAGAAGGAAAGTTTTGCCTGTTAATTCCAAGTTAATGGAAGATTGCAAACTGAACACTCTTTTACTTTGTCATCCACAGGTAAAAAAATCTCATTTGGATAATATTTATGTAATAATTAATAATACATTATCACAATACTCACAACCACGTATATAGTAATATCCGTTTAACAATTTCTGTTTTAGTACCGAAATCGTTTCAACAAAATCTTTGGTGGTTTTATTATGAGACAGGCCTTTGAATTGGCGTTTGCAAATGTCTACATGTACACGTAAGTTATTTATATATGCAAAATAAATTATATAAATTATTTCGGAGAATGCTAAATAACTAAACTAAAAGACTTATTTTCATCTTTAATTTGTTAATAGGAGAAAGCGGCCATCCATTTTAAATATTGACGATATTCTTTTTAAGAAACCTGTTGAAATTGGATCGCTCTTAAGATTCTCTGCAACGGTAAGATTGATTATCTTAATAATACCAACACTATTAGATATATGATTTTAACCTGAGAAATAACATACTAAAAAGCACTTCAATAAATGTAATTTCATATTTGTACATTTTCAGATTGGTTATGTTGAAGGGGAGTATGTTCATATTCCGGTACAGAATACATTGAAACTTAATTAATTATTTCACAATCGACTATGTATAAAATACAATATTGATAATTACATAACATAATAAATAATACAGGTCATCGCTGAAGTGTTAAATCCAGAAAATGGTCAAAGAGATGTAACAAATGTTTTTCATTTTACATTTCACGGCGGCGAGGATTTGTCCACTCTCATACCAAATACTTATCAAGGTTTAATAATATTGTTATTAGAATATATCTTTAAATATTCTTTAATCTATAAATATTCAAGAATATAAGATAGTAAGATTATGAATAACATAATTACATCTTTGGTTAAAGCCTTTAACTTAAAGGTAAATGGTTATTTTAAATTCTTTTCAGAATCAATGCTCTACTTGGAAGCACGCAGACATTTTAAAGATATGATGAAACATCAAGGATCGAACTTCAATTAATTTTAATAGTTTTTATTTTAATCTTTTTAATACCTCAAACATATAAGTAATTCGCAAATGACTCTCTTGTAAAATGGCTTTTTTAATGTTAATTACATTTTAAGGATCACACTTTTGCACTCTATCTAATCAAAAATCAAGTCATTATTCAACGTATTAATTTATGTTTTTCGTTTTTTAATTATTCACTCGATATTTTATAAAACTTTCACACCATTGTGAATTGTGATTTTGCTTATACATGTACATATTTGCAGTATTATTGATCATGAGTTAACGAATTTGTTTTGTGCTATTAATTACAAAAGATTCAACAGGGCATTCACAAATGCTAGTCAATAAAAATTAAGCACTTATATCGTAAAGTTAAACGACAACTTTCTTTTATCTAAAAGTCATTTATGCTTAGAATAACTTAACCATCATTTATTTAACATATGTTAAAAATAATTAACTAATTAAGGATAATTAAATTTTTATTTTCATTCATAAAAATATAAAATACCTTTTATGCATTGTAATTTGTAATGCAATGCATTGAGTAAATGCGTGGGGAGAATTGATACATTTTTAGTTTACGGAGGAATAAATGAAGCGATGAATCATTGCGAGATGAGGATATCGAGCCAATAAAATTTTTAGCATTGAAATCATACAACTCGTCAGATACAAATAACACCGTATTGGGACAAATTGAATTGATCGCTTTCTCACTCCGCTGGAATATTCGCGTTATTAGGTGTTAATTTAGTTAATGAAATTAAGTTGTGCTTAAAACATCTTTTAAACAATTTAATGAAATATAATTGAGACAAAAGCGAATTGCAATGTACTCGAATCAGCATCAAATTTATGATGTAAGTAAAAACTTTTCACATGAGTCTCTGTGCAGTGAAAAGTTTAATATATATCTTATATGTCTTATTCCATTTTGCTTCAATAATGTACCACAATTAAAACTTATTCAAAATAATCACATATAATTAACATTTGTAGGACCAAGTGCAAATTTCCAGAGGAGGCAGCATTGGAAATATTGGCATTGACCAATTGTCATCTCGTATGGGCGGTGTCCAAATCGTAGGCCATCATCAACACCATCAACAACATCACAATACAAATAGTGGTCATCAATGGGCACGAAAATATCCAGTCAAGAAAGAACCAAAGGAACCGATACTTCGGACACCTTTGTCGCTCTTAAATGAAGTTTGTAACAAGTCGAAAATCAATCCTGAATATGAAGTTAAAGAAGACGGCCCCGTCCACGCCAGGATTTTCGAATGTCAAGTCAATGTCATTTTATCGAGCATGAGCTGGAAAGGTCAAACCGATTTATTACACATTTAATTAACTCTAATACTAGCAATTATTACTGATGTTGATGTTCAATCAATTATTATTGATTTCCGAGGGCATACATATTTTTAATACATACAATTAATCAACATTTTAGAATTTCTAATATAAATTTTCATATAAATGAATATCAAAATCTTTTGATTTAAAATAGCAACTGGAATTGGGAAAACGAAGAAAGAGGCTAAACAGGATGCAGCAATGAAATTATTGAAAACGATGGATGAAAAGATCGAACAATATCTTTTGCCAATTCCAACTCGCAAAGATTCGCCATCTCCAACGATCGAATGTGACCCAGAAGTTCCAGGAAATCCTGTGTCTGAACTCAATGAACTTTGTTTAAAAGTTAAGAAAGTTCCACCAACATATGAGGTAATAATATTTATAACAGTTTTTAAAATAATTGAATATTGAATACAACATTTTGCATTATTTTAAAGTTTACAATAATTAACAATATTGTAAACCATTATACTTTGTACATAATTTATAATTTTTATACTCAAAGGAGGAAGAAGTGATTGGAAAACCTCATGAGCGAATTTACAAAATCAAATGCGTATTTCCTGACAAGATCGAAGTTGGAACTGGGCGAACTAAAAAGTCTGCCAAACGAGCGGCTGCATTTGCCATGATGGTCAACGTTGCCAAAAGCTTGAAGGATGAAGAAAAGAAACAGGAAGAGGAGAAAATCATTGAGGAAACGGGTGAAGGAAAAATCCTCAAAACTCTCGATTATTTGACCAACCCCAAAGGGAAGAAGAAAGAAAGAAATTCAAATAAGCGAAAGAACAGTCCGAACAGTCAAAAGGTTGAGAAACCGACTCTTGAGCACGTTTTGAAACAGTATAAAGAATTTGTTGGGCCAAAAATTGAAACAATCCAAGTAAGCAATGTTAATTTATTATTTATACATATTTATTATTTAATGATTTAACCATTAATTAAATATATTAATTTTTAGTATAATCTCCACAATTGGTTCATATTTAATTTTAGGATCGAAAAGTAAATGACGCAGAAGCTTTGACTTTGCTTCAAGAAATTTGCAACGAGAAAAATCTTTATTTTGATGTTGCTGATTTGCAAAGTTCACAAGTTGGAAGTCACAGTGCTGTTGTGTCTTTCGGAACTGAACATCTTACAATTTTCCATGCTATGGGAAAAGATCAGACTTTGGCAAGAAACAAAGCAGCGTCACACGCAATTTCTTTTCTTCGGGCTTTAACAGCCAACTAAAATCTTCAATGTCGACTGTCAACAATTAAAATAATTAACTTTTTACTGAACAAACTTTTCACTTATTTAAATAATAAATTAAGGCTTTTCCGATAGCACACAGTAGTACCCTTGTGTTTATTCAAGTAAATTATCTTTAGTAATATAATATGTGCTATGTATAACCAAGTTCATTCATAAATTCTTATAAATACGTATAATTACGTATAATTTAAATTGTCAGTGTTTATTATAAAATGTTTAATCAGAAGTTTGCTATTAAATTAAGTAATACTAAAAGTAAATTAATGATATTAGAACATAGTCACATCAGTTCATTTACAATGTTAAAAACCAAATAAAAAACTCCTATATTTTAACATAGTTGATGACATAAATATTTAATATTTAAACTCAATTTAATTTATTATTAACTAACATTAGTTGTGAGTGGTTTACGAATGTGTATTAATGATTATACATTGATCATTTTTTATGAATTTTTCATTTCTCAATTACCAAAAATGTAAAAACTTAATAATAGTTTTTAAAATGTTTTTACAATTGGTATTTCAAGTTAGTTTCATAATATTAACATTAAATGAACTTTCGGGTTGAAATCTAAAATTACTTGTTAAATAATTTGCCTGCACTTTGAAGTTTGACTCTTGTTAAAATTATGCTAATTGTGAAATAAAATCTCATGTTTTAAAGCAAAAATGAACTTTATTCAATTTATTCATTTTCATGATTAATTTTTAATTTATTAAGCTCCCGATCATATTTCATCAACTCAAGGGAGAATTTAACAATGTTAAAGTTAAATGAGATGAGAAATGAGAATCCAAAATAAGAGAAGTCTCCGGTTAGGTTTGGCATCACAACGAGCAAATATACAATTTTACAGACTAAAACAAGGCACAAAGGAGCGCAATTTTGACAATTTAGACAAAGAATTTGACTATTAATCTAATGTTAATTTTGTGAATTCTTATTAAAAATAAGTTATTTTTTATTCTTATTTAATTTTATATTATATTGTTTTGATTCTATTTTAGAATAAATCTGTCAAATAATTTAGTTGGAAGTGAGAAAGAGGATTTTTAAGATATTATATTTATTATTTCTAAATGGAGGAAGAAGAATTAAACATAGCAGTGATGAGCAGTGACATTAATAATTCTCCAAACTCCGTTTTTGAAAAAAATGAAATTCAGGGCAAAATTCTCGAAGTCACAAATGAATTTGAAATTATTAATGAAACGGACAGTGTAATAAATTCAGCAAGAGATAACAAAGTCGATAATCCCGATGTCCCGGTTAATCAAGGTGACAAAATGTCGGTAGTTGTGATTGACATTGAAAGTGATGAAGATTCCCCAACAATTGATCATTTGAACAAAGATGATTTGCCTGAAAATTCAAATGAAGCTCAGAATTCATCAATTTACAAATTAGAGGATGAAGAGAAAGAAAGGGAGAACAACGAGAAATTCCGCCAGCAAGAAATGACGACAACGACGACAAGCGAAGAAGAAAGAATTGAAAAGTTTAAAAGCCTAAGACGATTCGCCGACAACGAACGAATTTTCCCTGATGTTCGACCTTCCAATTTTCACACCATAGCCTTTAACCTTGCAGTAATAATATATCAAATATGAATGCATTATTTGTCGCAAGAAGGCAAATGAATTTATATAAAGTTAACCATGTATTAATTTAATTCCTAGACAGATTACAAACCTGGAGATGGACTTCCTCCTCATCCATTAAATTTTGTTTCTAAATGGGAGCCAAAATACGTCCCGATGCCATGCTGTGATGCTAATTATCGAATAATTAAAGTGAAGAATCCAAATTACAATTTTAACCAAAGTTCATTAAATGGAGAAAATGGACAATCAAAGGTAGATTTATATATTATTTGACACTTTACTTTTAAGTGTATATGACATAATATATTCAATAAGAGTTTAAGTTTAATTAATTCTTTTTATTAAAATTTCAGGAAAGAGAGTTTATTGAAAAGGAGATTCTTATGTGGGACCGAATTACAAAGGGTTTGCAAATTCCAATGCTTTGCTCTGAAGATATTCTCAACGTCATGAAATATTGTAAAAGCATTCCAATCACTGGAAACATTCAAGCACTTCAATACACAATTGAAAAGGTTTGTACCTGAACAATCTCTATCATTTACAATTACAATTTTTACCTGATAGTAATATCAGGTGATTTATTTTGAGTCCAACCATAGTAATTATATTGATAAAATTTAAATTTCAGTTAATGAACGAAGAGGAACGAACCAAGTTTTTTGAAAAAGTTTTGCCCAATATTGTAAAACTTTGCTTGGAATTGAAAAATGCGGTAACTTGCCCGTTGCCTCTTTTAACCCGATTTATGAATTACAGCATCAGTTTGAGCCAAAAACAAATTGCTACACTTCTTGCAAACGCCTTCTTTTCAACATTCCCAGGACCAATTGAGGATTATAATTCATTTCCAATTATCAATTTCAACGAGTAAATTCAACATTTATTATAAAACTAACTTTAAGATAATCTGATCTTAAATGTCAACTCTTAAATTTGATTTAATATACAATTTGAATAATACTTATACGGATTGTCAATTCCATTTTAAATAGACTTTTTCAATCTACGGATGGTCGATGCAGCGGAAGAACTATCGTTAAAGCACAAAAAATAAGATGCATCCTTCATTACTTTGAAAGAATCACCGATGAAGGTAAATTAAGAACAATTTGAATAATATAAATATTATTATTATTATTATAAATATTATTAATGTTTTATTATTAACAATAATTAAGCAATGTTAACTATCCATATATCAATATTATAATATGTACATCGATTAAGTAAGTCATTTCGATTTTGATTTTCAGTGCCAAAAGGAATTGTAACTTTTACAAGAAAGTCTATGAGAAATTCCAAAGCCCCTGAATGGAAAAATTCCACAAAAAAACTCACTCAAATTATTCCATTGTATAATGGAAATATTGAAACTGATGGGGATCGATTACTTAAAGTCGATTTTGCTAACAAGTAAATTATTAAAATTAATTTAATTAATCATTCATCCATCTGACCGTTCATGCATTCGTAAAATACTAACTTTGAAATTTTTTATATCAAAATTCAGATTTGTTGGTGGAGGAGTTTTAAGCAGCGGATGTGTTCAAGAAGAAATTCTATTCATTATTTATCCCGAGCTCCTCGTTTCAATGTTATTTACACAAAAACTTACATCTTGTGAAGCCCTCATTATTACTGGTATATTAAATATTAATTATCAATGATTATTTTATTATCAATGAATCTAAAGATCAAAATCAGTAATAAAGTTTTTGTTTCATTGATAGGTTGCGAGAGATTTTCTAATTATATTGGATATGCTGGAAACTTCAAATATGATGGGGATTTTTACGATTGTACACCTTGGGATTCAAAAGGGAGAAAAATAAGTCAAATTGTCGCTATTGATGCTCTGTACATTTCAAAGCCAAATACTCAATTTCATCCTCACCAAATGCAAAGAGAACTCAATAAGGTATGATTTGAAAATTATTTATCATTTCGAATTAATTCTGTTGAAGACATTTTTTACATTCTTGAATTAATTTAATTCTTTAATTTTTCTTGCTTGATAGGCATACGTTGGGTTTTCCACTCCAACGGCGTGTTCAATCGGAGTTGCTACTGGAAAATGGGGATGTGGGGCTTTTAACGGAGATCCCATTTTGAAATCAATTTTACAATTGTTGTCTGCCTCTGAAGCTGGACGGGATTTGGCCTTTTTCACATTTAATGATTCTCCATTGCAATGGAACATTGAAGGAATTCTTTCATCGATTAAAGACATGACAGTTGGTACGGTTCATTCCATTAAAGTCGAAATTAATCAAAATTAATAAAACACCTTTTAAAAGATTATCTGTATATTAATTGAATTATATTATTGAATTGGAATGTTATATTATTGTAGGAGAAGTATGGAAGCATTTATGTCGGTATTATTCTTTATACTGCACTGACCCAAAGATTAAACCAACCTCTTCGCTTGTCGACTATTTCAAGGAGATTCAAGAATGTTGTGAGGAATTCCTCTTTGATGAAGATTTCTCAATGGATGATTTTCCACCCTCACCGCCAAATGAAAATTCGACCAATTTGAAAGAAGAAGAGGAAGGAAATAAAGCTGGGGGAATTTCTACGAATAATTTTTATTCCAAACCTCAACAAACCGATGGCGAAGGAACTTCAACTGATTGGATAAAAAATTGCCAGAGTTTTTCTTCCAATTTCACTAAGAAAAAAGAAGGAAATAATTTGGTTCCAGAAAAGGTCAAATTTAATCCATTGAAGACAGACGAGATTGAAAAGATGCTCGAAGATGAAAGCGAAACATTGGAGGATAATCCATTTGCTAAAACGTTCGCAAATATAGATGTAAAATCAGACAATTCAATGGCGAGGAAAGGAGTTAAAAATTCCTTCAATTCTTCTTCAACTTCTCCGGAAGTTCCCAAACAAAAACGACAATTAACCCTCAAGGACTTTTATAAAGACTCTAATGTGAAGTGATAACCAACTGTTAACGCTTCAAGGTTGTGATAAATTTTAAATTCTTATACATTAATAATATTTAGTTAAGATTAATAAGATTCAGTATTAAGTTTTTTTAACTTTGTTTATTTAGGCTTTAATCGGATCCTTCTTTTAATATTTTAATTACACATTTTAAAATAATTAAACTTATTAAGTGCATTTTGTGTTCTTTAACATTGGATTCAAGATCACTTAGCTAATTTAGTTTTGATTTGTATATTTAAACAAAATATACTGGTTTATTAAAAATTAAATTGAAGCTAAATTTTTCACATACAATAATTTTATTTAATAAACGATGAAATCACACCTTACCTCTTAAATTAACTATAATTATTAAAAATTCTTAATTTAAATAACCTTTTCTCATTAACATTATTAGGCTTATTTATAAATTAAATATTACAAACTTGAATGATTAATCACTCTTAAATCAGTAAGGAAACATGATGGGAAAAAATTCAAAGACGAACTTGAAACTTCCCAGCCTTTGTGATATATTTGACTCCTTTGAATGGGCGATATTTTTCCCCGTACATGTCAAGTCGACTGACTTTAATTCCAGACACGGCCATTTGATTGATTACAAAGCTGACCTGTGAAAAGGATAATATTAATTTATAAAAATGTGTTAACAAAAATACAACAAATATTGCATAAAGGGTGTTAAGTTTTAATATAAACTTATTAAATCAAAATCTTACGTTAACAGTAGGATTCGAATCAATTGGAGGAGACCCAGACTGCAAACTTATCTATATTTTAAAAAAGTATAATTTGGAATTAAATCACATTACAAAACTAGAATCATTATTAAATTAATTTTAAAGTTTTAGAAATATGAAATGAATGTTCTTCACTTACACTTCCCTTGATATTTGGTAATTTGGCCTGATCAATTTTTCCCACATCCCATTGAAGAACTTTGCTCACGGGATCAAATGAATATTTTCCTTGTGATGCAACTAGCGTACAATTAAGCACTGACTTTGGCATTGGGATTTCAAGCGAAACGCATTCAACCTTAGAAAATAAACAAGTATTTTAAGTATAAATATTGATTTAAATAATTACATTAGTTGAGTTATATGCCATTTATCAAATTGGATAAAAATTGCTTTTATTTTAAATGTAATTAAATGATTGCTCACCTGTCTTCCCATTGTTTGCTTCGGACCAACCGTAATATCAAATCTACCTTCACGGAATGAGACAAAATGTTTCAGGTAAATTGGAATTGCAACGATACTCTGAGATCCTATATGATAAGAAATGAGGCGAAAATTTCCATCGGGAGGAATGAATGACAAAATTTTCTCGCTCTAATTGAATCAAATTTTTCAGTTAATTAAATAAAAACCATTTAAAATAAAGTTTTTATTAAAATAGTTAAATATAATAACTTACCTCCCATCGTTTGAATCGTATACATGGATGAAAACTAACGTCATCCAAAAGCCTCGGATTCACAAATGACATTGCAAGATCTGGCATTCCACTCAACTTGATACAACAATCAATCTAAAATGATATAGAGTTTTAACTATAAAAACTGTCACAATTTATATTCAACAATTAACATACATATCCTTGAATTTCGGCAAAAACCGTTGCTCCTGATTTGTCAATAATCGCATCAACTTCCTCAATCACATCAAAATATGCTTCATTGTTGGCGTATTTTACACCACTCCTTCTCCATGGAATATTGGATAACTGTCCTGATGGCAATGTGCAGCTTACACTGAAATGTTCATTTATTGTTTACTTTTAACGTTTCAAACAAATACGTACAACAATTGTATTTTATCATTGAATAATAATTAAACTACATTATATAACATTAATCTGTAATGTAAATATTATGTTACTTTGATTTTCCAGTAACAGTATTTGCAATGGTTCGTAAAATGTTCGGAGGTTTGATCATTTCTTTCAAGATGTTCGATTCTGTAGCTAACGGGAATCCGTTATCGAGCATTTCGTCCAAGAGCTGTCATAAACAAGAAAAACATCAGAATAGAATTATTGTCCTTGAAATATTTTACCAATTAAAAGGTCTATAAAATATTATGTATTTATTCGAGCTATTCAACTTACTTCATAAATGATGACATAATGCTCTTTGATTGTAGATTCGTTGCATTCACCAAAATAGTCATCAAAGGTGTCAACCACTCGATGAAGAAACTCAATAACGAATAAAGGCGTAACTAAAATAATATAAATACTCATAATTAAGATTTTATCGTTATAAGTTATAACGTAATGTATGTATTTATCTAGTGTACTAAACTTTATAGTATATTAGGAAGTAGGTATAACTCCTGTATTAATTTTTATTATACCTTCCGTTGTACAAACTGCCACAAAGTAGAGATTGCACCGGTAAATTGTGATTAAATAATGATGAGGTGTTGCAACCACTGGGGGCATGTCAATTGGAGAATTTATCTTCTTCTGCTCCTCAAAAAAGTAGTCACAGACTGACCGGGATATTACAGATTTCCAATGTTTCTCCATAAACACATCCCTATTAAAATTTTAAAAAGATATAAAAATTAATTGTTTTGTAACAAGTGGGTTAACAAAAATTAAAACTAACTACACAATATGACCATGTGGATGTGACCCAATTGAAGATTTTAAAGAACGCATACTCACCCAGAAGAATTGATGATAAATAAACTGTGAATCATTTTATTTTGATTATTTAAAATATTGCCTAAAATTAATAAGATTTGAGGAAAAACGTCACTGGCTTAATCCGCTTAACATTAACTGACATTTAATTTTCTCATTCACAATTCATATAAGCACCGCTATAGCTCAACCAAGGCAAGGTGTAGAACTTTGTTCCATGAGGGGTGAAGGAGGAATCTCATTTTTACAAAATTTTAATTGTATATAGTACTTAAAGTTAGTTAATAGTACAAAATGTACATACCCTATTAGTAATAGTCCTAAAAAGCCCTAATAGTATATGAATTCTCGGGACTAGTAGTAATCGTAATCGTCGTAATCGTGGCATTGCTTGCAAAAATGATAGATGAGAAATCAATTTAGATTTTAGAATCTTGATTTATTTTAGTTATGTTTCAAGTCAGATATTTATATTAATTTTTATTTATATTGTAAATAAAAGTTTGCACCAACTAAACAGTTAAAGACCCATAATATTCCATTCAGCCTATTTGTAGCACAAGCGCAATGAAAATGATTGTAAAAACATATCACTGAAAATGAACCCATTGTTAAAAAAGTAATTAAAAGCTATTTAACTTTTGCATGTGTTTGTAAACTAAAGAACTTGGCAAGTTTGGTGTAAATAATAATCCAATGATTAAAGTTGAACGTAAACTCCAAACTAAGGTTTGTTTTTAACATTAAATACATTTACGTTTTATACTGACCCCCTCTTTCTAAACCCCTCACGTATAAAAATGCAATTTGTTTAATTTAAATACAATGGAACTATAATATAAGTCTTAATAATAAATAGTTAATTAGTTTAAAATGGTTTCTAATTTAAATTAGGTTATCTAAATGTTATTGTGTATAGTAGATTAGATAATTATCGTTAAAATTGGAACATTTTTAAATAGACTGAATATTTTTAAATATACTTTACATTTCCATAAACCTTAACTCTTTTACCATAATTTCTTAATTAGTAATTAAATAAAGATTTTTTCAAGTTTTTGGTCCTAAATGCACATATTGATAACTTATCCTTTAACTTACAAAATTACCTTCACATTTATATAAACGACACAAACATGGAAAAGACTAGCTAAACTATACAATTATTAATTAAACAATTGAGTTTCTTTTACTCAAACAATTTTATCAATATCAATTCTCATCAGTGTAATTTAAATTACAAATCGTTGTAAAGCAATTTACACATTAATTAAATATTTTACTACTTAATTCATGTGTATAATAGTTTGAGTTATTTCCTATATAATAATGGAATTAGCCAATGAAAATATATTCCATTATTTCTATCAATAGTTGGCTATGAAAACTAATATGAGCTCGTATTTGGTCAGTAGATTTCGAAATCGGCTAAATATAGAATTGGAATGAATAAATACTTAAACAGATAAATTGTAAGCTTAATCACATGCAAATAACAGCAACTTTTGGAAATAAGTTTTGCAATCATTGTAATAAACAAAACTTTGAACGTTCTCATTTGACTAAATTAGGGAAATCTATCTGTACTTAAGTAATACAACTAATTAACTAATTAATTGTAAGTGAATAATTGAAATTTTAAAGCAAATTCTACACCTTATTGTTCTAAATTATAAATAGGAATCTATTATAAATTATTTACTGAATAATACTATTAACAATAACAAAAATGCTATCTGGATTCAATTTGTCATGAATTTGTAGTCTTTTTTCGGAAATTTCTAATTTCTTCTTCGTCTCGGGTTGAGGTTAAATACTTGAGTGACTTCGCAATCAATTTGCATCATTTCTTCTTTCCCTCCAAGAGTTTCTATAATAATTCATTTAAATCTCGTTTAATAAAATTGTCTTCGTAAAATCATTTTTACACTGTTATTTAAATATGAAATTAAAGTACCATTGATCCACGGCATAAGAAAGCTCATCTTTGGTCGAGTAGACGCATTGGGAGCTTTAGCTGTAAGAAGAAGCTGATTCTCAACAGCCAAAGAAACTACGTAGAACGTGTCTTTCCTCCTTTGAATTTTATCAAGGATTCGAGAATACCTTCGCATCTTCTCATCGTAAACTGTCAGTCCCTATTTAAAAAAATGAACATTCATGAGATATAATTATTATATATTAAATTATTAATTATAATTATCGTTAAATTATTAATTATAATTATCATTAAATTATTAATTAATTCAATAGCTTGAATTTCAGTAAGGAATTAAAGAGAAATAAATCTTACTTTATCCTCTTTACTAGCTTCAATCATTGAATAAATAAACGGCTTTAATATCCCGGCGTTCTTTGTCTTTTTCTTCTTTTTGAGGTTCGGACTAAAAATTCCTTTCAGCTTATTTTGAACTCTGAAATTCCAATCAATTAATATTAATAATAATCCAATATTTTAATTTTAACTTGAAATTAGTTAGTTTGATTTATTTGAACTAATTGTATTATGTATATCCAGATATGTGTATACTTATACTTAATAATGTATTGCATCTAAAATAAACTTACTTGAGCGATTCAGTTTCATTAAAGTAAATCGGGCATTTGCTAATTGACTGCGTTACATTCTTCAATGCATTTTTGTCAAGTAAATCCGAAAAGGAGTTTGGATAACTTTTAGCAGTCGAAATGTTTTCCAATTTAGGATTTTCTTCAACTTCTGCTCTAAATTTTAGCGATCTCGCAATTCTGTTCCTTCCATGTGTGAAAGTGTAATTTCCTTTCCTCGACACATCGTCAATGACATCGATGAAATGTTTTGAGGGTGGTAAAGATGGATCTCTGGTGGAGATCGGCTCCTGTGAACCATTATAGGACACAAATACGAAGCAGCAGAGACCAAGAAGAACAATTTTTGCAGCCATGCCAGGAACTATTTTACTCTTTCCGTTCGAAGGGGCCGGAAGTCGATTGTTCAGCTTGGACTTCAATGCAATGTTTTCCCTCCTCAATTGAGTATTTTCTTGTTCGAGTTCCTTCACACGGCCTTCCAACTGTGTCACATATTCCTTTTTCTTTTTCCGAGAGAGCGAGGCTGATTCTCGATTCCGGATCATCCGAATGTGGCGTTTGAGGGCTTGAACGTCGGGAGAGTCGTGGGATGCAGAACGCCCTCGAGATGATTTGAGAGCTGGTAATAATTTTGGCAAACCCCCAAGACACACGTTATTGTTCGTCTCAGACTCCATCTTCATGTGATCTAAGGGCGAAGTGGGCGATTGAGGACTTGGAGGAGTAAGCGGAGGAGAATCGACAGACGAAGAGCAATTGGAGTAATAAACATCCGATGGTGAAACATCGCTGGAGTTGGAAGTCGAATCGTCTCTGAGATTTAAATCTTCTCCCAAGATTGGATCCAACATTAAATCACAAGGGAGGTCCGGCAAAAGATCAAAATCCAACTGAAATAAATAAAATTTAATTCTTGATAAAACAAAAATTATTATAAAAAAACAAATAACAAGAGCTTATAACTAATTTATAACATATTAATATATTTAATCATTTATGTTTTGAATTACATCGGCAATATCAGCAGGAAATAATACATCAGAGAGATCTTTGTCAACGTCTAAAATATAAAGTTATAAACATTAATTAAGAATTAAAATTAAATTAAGAATTAAAATTATTTTACATAATTTCATCTTTTTGCTACAATTTAATATTTAAAATAATTCAATTACCATTTAATTGATAGTATTTCGAACCAAGTTTGCAAGAGTCGGAAAAATTCCCATCGCTTTTCTCAATCTTTATATCCATAAACTGAGATTTGAAATCCATGATTTAGGAAACTTATGATAATGACCAACACTCAGTCAAGGAAGCTTTTATACCAGCAATAAGGATCTGAAATTGAAGAACAATTTTAACAAAATATGAAAATATGAACACAAATTGAACAAAATATGAATGTTCCAACTTTTTATCTTTGTTCGTATTTGCACGTTGCATGAAAGTATTTTAAAATAATTCGCTCAACACGTTAAGCACATGAGGAATAAATATGGTCAATCGAATTCATTCAATGAAACCATTTGGATAAATCGGTTGATACGGAACTGAGAACTGATAATGTTATATATTGCATCTCATGCATTAGTTTATAAACTAATACAACCCTTGTGAAACATGGAATGTGTTAAAATAAGATCTTTTGTGTAGATGTATGTCTAGTAAAATTTTAAAAATGTAACCCAACAAGTAAAGAAATGTGTTTGCATTAAGAGATAATATGGGGTTTTATTTACAAAACTACAACAATAAAATGTGCTACCGGCTAACGTTAAAATGATAAAAATGGTTTAATGTAAGCATTTAATTTATTATGTGCGTGTTTTAGATGTTTTAACATTAAAATCTTAGAAAAATACTATCAATGTTAAACGATTAATGCACATGCCTGTCCCAATTTGAATACACTTAAATAAACCCATGAGATAAAATTGATGAGCTTCATTATCATCTTTTTACTTCATACTAATTCTTATTCATATTTCTCCTCCATATTTCAGACAGAACAATGAGCTGAGTGACTGAGTAAATATGTAATAACATTGCTGTATTTAAATAATCTAATGTTATATTATAAGTATATGGTGAATATTATTTATATTATTATAAATTGATTTATTCTTTAGAATTTGACGTAATGAGTATCAGGTTGATTCACCCACTACCCTACTACCACGATTTATATTTATAAGTTCTACGTTGATAAAACTGACATAATATAAAGATAAGATGCGTATGGTATTTTAAGACTCCTCATTACTCACTATAATGTATATGGAATAAATTAAATTACATGGGTTTATATGTCATACTCGTATCGTATATTTTACAGTGTGGGACTCGCATAAAAATAATTGGGAGTTTAGGAGCCTATATATTAATTGGTTTAAGTTTATACATAGCTAATGAGTTGGAAAGTATAGTACTTCAAAACTCTTATAACTTAACTTTTATCTCAAAATTTTTTTTATTTAATATAAATTTCGAGTTCAATTCAATTAATAGTTATGATTAGCTTCTTATCAATCTGACTATATGTGAACATAAACATAAATGAAAATTGTTACATCTTGATTAACTTATAAAATTTAAGCCTTATAGGATTTATTGGGATTTGTGATAATAAGAGGCTATTTAGCTTTCTCACTTAAAAAGGTAAATGTAATAGGCTTTCAATGAAACAAGTCGTAAAATGCCGAAAGTATAAATATTGAATATAAAATGCCGAAAGTATGAATATTAAATATTGGTTATAGTTCTAATCTGCATTTATTTAATTAAAATATTATTTAGAATATGTTTGTGCAATATGTACCTTTAATGATCTTGTCAGCAGTTTGTATTTTAATAAATAGTTTCCTGTTTCGGCCTTCAATTCTTAATTTCTCAATTAATTTATCTTCAAGTCAGAGTAGCTGCATTCATTTCCTGAAATGACAACAAAATGCCATCAATTTTACAAAATGAGTAAAATAAAATAATTAAGGTATTCAACTGCACTAAACATCTTTGCCGTACACATCGAGAAAATATTCATTGTAATATTAATGATCATTGATCATGTAACACATTCAAACTGATTGCCATTCAATGATTATTTATACAATACGGATAAGAGGTTTGATTAATAGTACTATTTAAAATTAAGTAAATGATTAATTTTCTGATTGAAAGACAACTTACATTTTTGCCCAATAAATGAAGTTTAGAATTGAGATGAAAGTTGAAGGAATTTATCCGAAGCCTAGAGCAAAGTACGTCGTTAAGCCCAATGGGCGTCTTGAGTTTGTAATCTAATTTTAAACCTAGTTAAATGTAACTAAAATTACAACTCGGTATGTCAAAATTAAACAGCGTGGTGGGACGGTGTGGGAAGTAGAATTTGCACAAGATGAGACGAAGAAGAGGAAAAAGCTGAAATAAATCGCGAGAGAATATTGCACTCAAACCATCATGCTGCACCCTATTGGCAAAATCACTCCGTGTGTATAAACATCATCCTCGACAGGAAATTAAACGGTTCTCCATCCCATTACGATGCATCGTGTTGAGTTTAATCTAAATATCTCTTTTATAACATCATGATGAGTAGAATGATTAGATTCAGTTACATTAAACCTGACTCTGTAATATTCACAGAATTATTTAACATTCAAAATTGCAACCATTATGCATTACTCTAAAATACTCTAATAAAAATACACACAAGGTATTAGACTAAAAGTAACATTTTGGCATGATGCATAAAATTATATTCATAATATATTCATATAAGTAAGCATTTGATTTTTATTGATAGTTAATTGCATAATATTTTTTACTAATGTTCATTTCTGGTAATTAAAGATGATCGATGGTTCATTTTAGACATTTGTCTGTAAATAACTATACAAGTAAGCGTATTTTTATAACTTATGCCATTATGCTTACTAATCAATTTCATGCAATTTTCGTTCAAGTTTGGTTCAAAAAGTTGAAGCCAAGTGCATTATTCCTTGGCTCGACTCCTCAAGTTAAAGTATAAATATCATTTAAATGTATTTTTGCATATTATTGTAATCTAACGTGGTGATAATGAGCATTTTTGCAGTTCGATTAGTTTACATCTCTAGTGTTTCCCATTTCTTAACTATTGACTATGCTATGGGCTATGCTATGAGTGAAATGGAGAAGAGCTCGATCTCCTCCTAGACATTTTAGCATAAATGCGCAAAAAGTAAGAGTGGTATCTGGTGGGACAGAAGATTGCAATAACGTCGAATTCGCACGTTTGTCCATCGCTGTCTTTAGGATTTGAAAAACTTAAATGTTTGATCAAGTCTGTCTTTCTATCCTGATGAATTAATGAAGACGGATTGGCAATGGAGTTAGGAACCCTCGTTTAACTGGTTTTCGATTCACCAACTTTTCTCCACCTTGGAATTTATTATTCTCATGTACAATGGGAATAGTTGAATAGAAACAATGAAGGGAATGAAAGTGGGGAAGGACATTGAGGAGATTTAACATGGACATGATGGGAGAATCAAGTGACAAGTGACTTGATGAGTTGGCTCAAGAGGAGCCAATAACTTTAACATTGGAACATTGCAATGTTTCCCATTCCCAATGCATTGGAAGGTTGAGCGATATAGAGAAATCCTATGCCCATAGCCTATGCCTATTGGGAGGAAAAGCTTATAAGACCAATGTATTTCAATGGAAGATCTCCTCCTCCTCTTTACATCCCCCTCAACTAGAGAGTGAAATGGAAGGAACTTGAATTTTAATTGGATTTATTGGACTAATTACTCAAACATATCTCACCAAATTGTTCCTATTCATTCTCCGACTTAACATCAATCGGTGGGTGAACTCATTTAACCAAATTATTTAACCTTTTTGGTCCAAATTCTGAAAAAGCGAATTGTCCTTCGAATCACGATTTTTAATTCCCACATTTACTTTGTGCAGTCCATGCATTGAGTTTCATGTAGAATTGAGTCGCCGCTCATTTTAATTTTTTAGCTAGTTTAATTTATTACGGCGAGCCAGACGAGCCTTTTAAAGTTTTTACTTCCGTTTTTTAACCTTGTCTGGTTTTTATAAATATTAGAGCTATATTTATTGGATTTGGATTTAATTAATTTTGTTAATTAGAGGTGAGAAAGTGAAATTGTATGAGATTTGTTATCTAATGTTGAGCATTATCAATTTTAAACATGTCATTAAAAAGCAATATTTAATACAATTTATATAGTATTTTAATAATAATATTCATTTTAGGCAACATAAATTGATTTCATCGAGTTTGCCGATTTCTCATTTGGTATGATTCTCTTTGTTTGCTCAATGCATAAAACTTGCTATTAAAATTATAGCGTTCTTTACAATACATATATTTAAATATTAGTTATCTATAAAATTGAACCTTGGCGTTTAAAATGTGTATAGTTTGTGTCATCTTCTTTGTTGGATGATGAAATTTTTACATTTTATATCTAGCAATAATTTTTAATTAGGTTCATCAAGAGTTCCTAATGGAAAACGACTCCGGTTATATTGGTTCCCCGTGTGCAGAATTTACAACAAATAAACTGTTCAGCATGAACAACACAATTGCCAAAGTAAAAATGTTAAGTTTAGACGACTTAGAGGGGAAGCCTCATCAGTTAACTGAAACGTTCTTCTCTACGCCGATAATATGTCACTTTTGTAAGTAAATAATATTGCAAGTACATAAATTAATTAAATTAATTTTAAAATTAAGGTCATTTTGTTAAACTTTATTAATGAAAACTTTCTCTTTACATTAGGCAACGATTTTATATGGGGAACTGGAAAGGTCGGGTTGAGATGCGAAGGTCAGTGAACTTATTTATTATTATTTTAAGCTTATATAAAGGAGTTAGTAATAAATAATGTTTGTTTCATTAAATTAATTCATTAATTAATTCCACAATTAACTTCTGCTTATTTCCAGACTGTCAAAAATGCTTTCACTGCGATTGCATTTCTGCATACAAAAATCTCCCTTCTCTGACATATTCTTCCTCGACCGAAACTTTGACTTCCGTTTCACTCGCCAATTCACCTCCGCCGCCGTCGCGAATTGCCAGACGATTGAGCAGAATTTCAGGAGATTCCTCCATCGAATCAGAAATCCGATCTCCTGACCCTGCTTCAATTGAAAACTGTTCATGCTACTCCTCAAGCTCAACATCCACATCTACTACAAATATTGTAAATATACATTTATGAGTCTAAAATTTATTTTTTTGATTAATGTCATTCCTTAATTAATAAGAATAATTTTTTAGAGAGTCAAAGATTGGACGTCAAGGACTGTGGTTGAATGGATGGCCGCAATCAACTTGTGGGATTTGGCTGAAATCTTCCTTAAAATGGACATCGATGGTGAAAAGTTACTCAACCTGAATATTCAAATTTTAGAGGTTGGTATTTTTTATTGATAAATTAAAGTTTAATTTAAATATTAAACCAATGCGTATTAGTTCTTAAGAATTCCATTGAACTTGAAAATATTTACGTTCAATTCCTATTCATTGGTATACTTCAAAAAATTTCTGCTTCGTAAAAGTTTTACTTTATTTACTATCAATTAAAGTTCAGAAGCTATAAATGAAAACACGTAACCTACCACAATGTCTTTTATTGAGGTTTTATAAGGATATTAATCGGAATTTAAATGTTAACATATATTGGATATAACTAAAATAAGCATGACTCTATAGTCTATTATTGCCATTGTCCTCATTGTTAATAATATTATTTATTCATTTTTTTTATTGTTATTGTTTATATTATTAAATCTTTTAAAAATAATTTTCAATTGGGAATTCCAAAGTTTTTTTTATTTGATCATTTGGTTCTTTTCAAAATCTTAATGGCATTTATTCTTTTAAATAACTATACAATATCAATATATTCATTTCATGCTTTTTATCACAAGACACGAAAAGAGAAATTAGGCATTTTTAAAGAGAGAAACTCATTACTTTATACCAATTTACTTTATATGTAGTTATTGTAGATAGATAATTACAAACACTAATTAGCTAAAATACCATTTCATTATGTATTACATTTTACATTATGTACGAATTCAATATTAGTTTATGTATTGTGTTATTCAAATGATTTTAAAAAGATTCTACAAATATTTTACAAATTCCATGAAGGGAGTTTTCATTTTTCCAATCCATTTTTTAAGAATTATTTATCATCATGACCTTAATATTGTAAAATCGGTTAAAATCCTAATCGCAAACTAATATTATGAAACTAATTGGAAGATATAAATGATTACAAAGATGAGTAATCGTATCGTAGATAAGAGCTAGGAAATACTGACATGTACTGATATGATACGGGGAGAATTATGATAATTATGAAAATTTTAGTATTGTAAAATTCTTTCCTCTCGCATTCCCATTTTCGACCCTCGTATTGTAAAGGTTTCGATATATCAAAGTTATAAATTGTAATTTCAATAGTTTTACATACAAATAGATAAAAATTACTTTTAATGGATAATGAGAAAAATCGGGGCTTGGGCGATATGTAAACTTAAACGATAGGATATACAGGGTGGCCCATAAGTATCTTTCCTTTTAAATAAACAATTGTATAAAAAAGAAAGATACTTATGGCCACCCTGTACTTTTGTATAATTTATTATACTTTGCTCTAACGTTTGTTCACTCCATTCTTCTATGTCTATAATGGTTTTATTCTCATCCTCGCAGTTATCTGTAAGTTAGAACGTGAACGATTAACTTTTTCTTTAATAGAATATTTGCGTTTGCGGATTAAGTAGGTTCCGGTCAAATTGTCTTTTGTTAATTTATGACGTTTATGATCAACAATTATTAAGCCATTCGTTGTTGGAATTTCTTTAAATCAACTTGTGGTTTATTGCTATAATTTATTTATTTATTGCTTTTGTGAATAAACTAAGTTTGTGGGTGAATTGAAACAATAATTATTGTGTCTCGATCTTCATTGTCTAATCAGTGTAAAAGTGTGGGGGTTTATTTAATTTTGTTCTATTGGAAAAAAGAAAGAAAAGAGACGTCAGACGTCAGGTTGGTTTTGGTTGGTGCCGGTCTCGAAGTTTCTTTGTTCTTTGTAGCAAAGACTGTGTTCTTTCTTCCAGTCCTTCGCCGGCGTCCAGAGCTCTTTGACCTCTTGTTGGAATCCCCTTAAGAGTTGGAATCTCGTGAAGTGCACGAGAGCGTATTAAAGTAGAATAAAAGAGGTTAGAAGTTAGTCCAAAGCGAGGTTCACAATGGCTAAGTCATCCATTTCAATTCTCAGCTAGCGTTTGAGAATTAATTAATAATATCCTAATTAATCTTCGATACGATGTGATTGCCGGGTCGCTGGCCAACCTTTTCCTTAACTGGCCCGGTGTGGGAGGGTTGGACAATGAAGTTGTCCGGGATCTTCGTGAGGGCTTCTGAGCGAATTGGGCTCCGCCGAAGTCCGAACCTCACGGCACTGAAATCTAAAAAGCGAAATGGGGTGGAAAATATCTACGAATTTGATGTTTCATTTTCAACTAGAGGTGGATCAAGGCAGAGCAGGTCTAGATTGAACAGCCTTGAGGTATTAATACCCAATAATTAATACCCAAGTGCTCATTTAAACTCAATTTTAAACTTTAGAGTTTTAACGTTATTTGGATCCAAATTTAAATCTAATTGGGCTTTTTTAAATTTATTTCTAGGGTCTTGGAATCAACGATGAGTTTCAACAGCAATCAATCACACATTGTGTTGAGGAGCTCAGAATTCAAGATTCTCTTTCGGATAATGATATCGAAGAGAGGGAATTGAAGGAACGGGAATTGTCAAAGTTTGACAGCAGCTTCTCTGCCAATGATCATCACTTTGTGCAGATTACGTTCAAAGAGATGACAACATGTGATTCTTGTCAGCATTACCTTAGAGGTCTTTTTCATCAAGGATTGATTTGTCAACGTAAGCTATTATAATTATTATTTATATTTACCTCTATGTGCTCTGTAATAAAGTAATAATGTATAACTAATAAATTTTGAATTCAATTAAGAATTGAGTAATATTACAGTTTTACCATATTTAAATAAAGGCCTCAAATAATCAAAATAATCATTTTTGGAAATTCTAGGCTGTGGATTTGTTGTTCATCGTAAATGCGCTGTTCTTGGTCTTCCTCCTTGTGAGATTAAACCTGAATTTCTTCCTAGATTGGAAGCTCTTAAAGCAAAAGGTTTGTTTACTACATTTTAAATAAAAAAAGGAAGTGTAATATTAGACTGATTTTAATTAATAATTATATTAATATTTTAATAATAATAATAATAATATTTATATTAAAATTAAATTATTAATTTCTCTATTTATTTTCAGTGTTTGGAATCAGCTTGAATCAAACTTTTGATCCATCGCTTGTCCCTGCACCAGAAGTGTTGATGACACTTTGCAAGGAACTGGAAAAACGATTTGAATTGGATCCAACTAATTTGCAAAATCTTGAAACAATTTTCTCTGGGCAGCATAATGCATATGATGCGAGATCCGTTGTTCTTTGCCTCCAACTTTCTCATTATTTTTCCCAAGAAGCCATGGAGGCCCCTCACCATCTCTATGCACATGGGGCTGATATCATGTTGAAGGAATGGAAAGACGAAGACATTATTTTAACTATTAGACACTTCCTACGTGAACTTCCAGAACCGCTCATCCCATCCAGGCTTTACGAGGATTTCATTGAGGTTGGGAAACTTCAGGTCGACACTGAAGCCGTCCGCATGCTGGACAAACTCATCACAAACTCATTGAATTTACATCACTCCCGAGCTGTACAGTATTTTGGAGAACATTTGGCTAAAATCTGTCAAAGGACGGAAGACGCTGGGATTTCCAATTCTACTAACACAGACTCATTACTCAGCAATTTTTATTCAAAGGTCATTCTTAGGCCTCCTTGGGAATCTTTCATGTAAGGTTTTGTTTGGAGCAATTTTTGAAAAACAAAAGCTAATATTTTTTAAAAAGTATTTAGTTTTTAGTCTTTAGTCTTTATTGTGTAATTAATTACATAATTACTGTATAATTTTTATAATTTATCTGTTCGTTTCCTGTTTGTAGTCAAATTTTGGACAACGATAAAGTGCACGTGAGAATTGTATCCCTTCTTATCGAGCTTTGTGGTGGGTTTAAAATAAAGGGAACGAGAACCAAGCGGAAGAGCCATTCCGCCCTTCCTGAAGCTCAATTCATTTCAACCATTGACCCGTCGTTCGTCGACTTTCGGCTCAAATCTGAGAGAGAACTCGAAGAGGCTGAATGGTATTGGGGCGATATTTCCAAGTGAGGACCCACAATTGACATAATCATTTTGATAACTCTAATCTTGAATAGGAAATAATACCTTCAACTTGATTAATTTCAATAGGGAGGAAGTTGTCGAGAAATTGTGGGATTCTCCCGATGGCACATTCCTCGTCCGGGATGCATCGACAAAGAATGGGGAATTCACTTTGACCGTAAAGCAAGGACAAACTTCAAAGCTTTTGAGAATCTCTCATCGAAATGGAAAGTAAGAATGAATGAATTTTTTTAACTTGTGATAAACATGTTTCCTTTACAAATAATATGGGTTTATTATAATATCTGTAATGTATCAATATCATCAATTGTAGTTCTAAATAATTCGTTTTTATTATATTTAGATATGGATTGATTGAACCATTTGCTTTTTCATCTGTTGTGGCTCTTGTGGAACATTACAAGGAATTTTCATTGGCTGAATACAACAATTCTCTTGATGTCAAACTTCTTTATCCAATTTCGAGATACGAAAAGGTATTTTTACATAAATATTTAAACTTAATGTATTTAATTAATAAATGAATGGATTATCAATTTTGGTCGATTTTTATTTATTCAGGGTGATGAAGAAGATGATAAGGATAAACTTCTTTTGGTTCTCGAAGAAGTTGTCCGAGATGTATTGGTTAAAACAAAATACTACGAATTGCATTCACAGCTACTTATGAATACAACTGACGAAATTCACCTGAAGGTATTTTAATTTATAATTTAGTTATACCTTAATTAAATTATAATTAATTTATATATTAATTAAAGTGGTTAATTAGTTCTTAATAATGAATTCAAATCTTTCATTATGTAGAAACAAGGCATTGAAGCATTTGATTATGCAATCGGGTTTTTTCGTGAACAAATCACAGTTCATAAGCAACTTCAAGCTCAATCTCATGGAGAACGAGAAGCTAAAGAGTAAGTTTCCTTTATTTACATAATTTATAAAATGAAGTTACAAAATATGAAATCGCGAATATTGAAAAATTACATAAATTTTACAGTCTTGAAGAAAATTTTGCGTACCTTCGAAAGCGGATGAAATCTTTGGAAGAATCCCGAATTCAGCTTGTTGACAGTTTGGCTCTACAAGGCGCCTACGTGAGATTAATTGAGACCGAAGTTCATACCATGAAACCTCAATTGGTCACATTGAAAAAACAACGAACTCGATTAGTCAAGTAAGATTAGTTGATTTTTAATTTAAATATATTTTATAACCATTTTACATTATATTTTCAAAATCCTTTAATTGTTCATTCGATCATTTATTTGATCATTTATTTATGAATAACAGGAGATTGGAAATGCTTTGCATTGATGTTGACTCAGCTCTCAATCAACGAATTGTCGACATTTGGGATGATGCTTTGTGGTATAAACCTGAAGCTTCACGTCAAGAAGCTGCGCTTTTACTTCGAGATCGTCCAGAAGGAACATTTTTAGTCAGGTGATTTATTCAATTTCAACCAATTAAATATCAATTTATCAACGAATGATTTATCAACACAGGAAATGAATTTCCTACTCAATAATTGAAAAGTTGACGTGGACGTTGTCTTATCATGGTTTTTTTTCACTTAGGAAATCGAGTTCAGGAGAATTAGCTTTATCGTTGATGGTTGGGGGCGGACAAGTTGGACATTGCATTATTTACGAAGGAAATGTCGGGTTTGGGTTTACCAGGCAGACAACTCATTTCCCTTCAACAAGGGCTTTGATCCTTTACTATTCGGCCCATTCATTGGCGGAATTCAATCCGCACCTTCAGACATCTCTCAAGTACCCGGCATTGGCCTTCGCCCAGAACAACTTCTCGTCAACCTCCTCACTTTATTCATCTCCTTCTTAGGATTTTAATCAATTAATTATTTAATTAATTCCTTTGATTATGGATGTACATAATTTGAGGATTTAGATTTAAAGGAAAGAGTTTATAATTATTAATATATAATTTACTTAATGTTAGTAAAGGCTTCGAACCATCGTACCTTCAACAACTTCTAGATCGCTTTGAATTGCATATTATGGATAGGTTACCAATTTAGTACACTGACTTTCGAGTACTCATAATTATTTATCTTTAACTAAAATAATTATTTATGAGGTTGTTTTGAGGAACTACTTATATACTTTTTTGTATTTTTTCTTGAGATTGAGATTCTATGAATGAGTGATCGCTTATTGTATTCTGAACAGTGCCGAAATTCGACTGATTTAATTACAAACATTAAATGCTTTTTTTTCATTTATTATTATTAAGCTTCGAAGCTTTCACTCTTCTTTTTTTTCATTTTATAACATTTGTTCACATTTTCTACATTTGTTAATCTTATATTAACACGAGTTAATCTTATAATTAACCCAAGTCACGACGTTAAATTTTCGAACTTTCAATGTAAAAACCTAGGATTTAATTTAAACAAGCGCACATGTTTAAGGCTCCTTTTTATACGCAATTTATTTTCACGTCTATTTTAGATAAACTTCGTTTGTTCAACTTTTCCTAATTTTTTTCATTAAAGCTGTTACCGTTGATAGTTATTAGTTTTTAAAGAATTTTGTTAGGTTGTTATCCGAGCTTTATTTCTCGTATTTTTAGATTTTACCAAATGATGGTATGTGTAAGTTAAAATCATGGAGTTGACTTTAATTTTTTGTTAAAATTTAAATACTCTTTTTTTTGTATTGAAAGATATGTTTATAACTAAATACAAGCACATTAAACGAAAAATGTAAAATTCATGCATGTTTTTTAATGTTTTGAAATTTCAACTTTTTAATATTAATAGAGACTTTAAGGAAGGAATCTCAATTGATGGATTAGTAAGTTAATTAACCAAGATTATATTTAAAACTTGTTGAACGAATGAGAAAACTTTATAAAATTAATTATTTTATCAATTATCGGTTGACATCATTTAACAAAAATCTTGATTCAATTTAACATTAATGTGACAAAACGTTAAAATCTTTGAAAGTGAAATGTTGAACACAATTGTAATTATGCTCAAGTGATAATTTGATTAGATAGAAGTATCTTGTTATTTTTTAAATTGTTTAATGTACCTTTAATATTCTTACATACTTGAAGATTATAATAATACCAGCTTATTAAGTTAAAGTTTATTAATTTTAAGATTGAGTACCTCAATGTTTAAACAGATCATATGAAACAAAATACAGAATCTATGATAGTGATCCGCGTGATTATCCGTCTTTTATAGTTAAAGTAAGCAGAATGGAAAGAGGTAATTCAAGTTAATAATAATTATGTATAAGCAATAACTAAACTCAGGGCCAATATTTAAACAAATTATTCTCGAGTTTCATGCTATTATTGTTAGATGGTTTATATTTAAAGAAATGATATTTAAATAAAATGGAATTATAATTCATCAAGAATTCTACATGCTACTATACAAATAGAAACAGTCCATAAAGTGAATTAAATGTCCAATAGAAATTGTCTGTCCAAATGAACAGGTTAGTTAATTAAGTACAGAATATTAATTACCTAAGTACAGAAACATTAATTAAGTACAGAATATTAATTACCTAAGTACAGAAACATTAATTAAGTACAGAATATTAATTAAGTACAGAAATATTAATTAATAATAAGTACAGAAACTTTAATTGAAATACAGATAGAATAGTAATGTTTATTTTAAAGTGTTATCAAAGGCTCTATTTGTAATTAATGAATAGTAAATCTCTCGATAGTTTAATAATAGTTTATAATTTTTTGTCCTAATTCCTCTTAATCTCCTAATTGCAATACTTTTAAATTTAAAATATTGAATAATCCGCGTAGTACAAACTACACGTGTATGAAAGATGCTTCAAAGTAACGATAATAAATATCTACATGGACAAATTAAAGATAAATAAAAGGTAATTAGTCTAACTAAGTTTATACGAACATTGTAGTTTAATCCATTGTTTAGCTTAATTTTAATTGATTTATCAATTATTTCTAAAACGCAACCAAAAATGTAGTCAACACTATTTTGATCCCAAGTGTTCGCAATTTAATAAATGTATAGTCACCAATTTTATATTTCATTTGTAGGTTTTTTGGCAAATCTTGGGTAATTGGTGAATGTGCATTTGTTTTGCACAAACACCACACACAAAAGAAATTGTATGAAAAACTAATGTTTATTAAATATGTTTAGATTTATCACCAAATTGGTTCACTTACTTGTTTAGTAAGCTCAGCCTTTTTAAAGGCTACATTTAAAAAGCGCTTTCTCAATTAAGCTCTGTAAAGCTTTATATACCAAGTTAACACTTTTGTTGTAGAAAATGAAAAGAATTTAATTTGCATTCATTAAGGAGAACCAATTGTGTGTAGCTTTTAAAACAAAAAAAGATGTTATAATTATTGAGTACCTAATTAGTAGATTGATTTGTGATTTAATGTAATATACCACAGTAGGATTATTGCATTTGTGATTGACATTAATACCTACTGCGTTCTGAAATAAATAAAAATGTATTCGAAACAAGTTTAAAGATTCTAAATTATCTTTTCATATCATAAATACAGGGTGGGTCTAAAGTCGTTTCCGATATTTGCTATTTAATTTAATCCATCCTCGTCAATACTGTACGTACTTTTTGAGTTTTTTGAATAAAGCTATTACATCCATTTGCGTCATTTCATATTAAAAAATCATCCTTAATAATTAAATTGAGTCATAAATACAAAAAATGAGAGCAATTAAATGACGTACACCTGCAATTACCTGCTATGCACTTCATTGTTCATTGTGCGTGGAAGTGGAACACTTCTCGCGAATTCATACCATTTTTGCAATTTTCACTGTATTTTAAAGATTTTATTCTGAGAAGAGAGTTAAAAGATAATTATTTATCTTGCAAGTTCCATCATTTAACAAGAAAATGCGTCAGCTAAATAATATCGACTGCGTTACATACGTCTCAAACGCGTTATAGTAATTAAACAACTTTAGTAAATTAAACTTGTAAATTTTTGATAAGTTCAGGAACAGGTTTTTGATGGGATTAGAATCAGGTAAGATCTCAGTATTATTACTCATGCACTTTACATTGCATGCGTAGAATATAATCAAAAGAGCTCTTAACTCTTTGTTCATAAATTCACTTAATTCACATTAAGTTAATCAGGAATAAGTTCAAGATGGTTGTGAAGTCTCTTTTGGTAATTTTCATCGTCTCGTCATTGAGCGTCTCATTTGGGTATATCATATTTAAAGACGACTACCAGTATGAAAAAGAAGTTCAAACTCCAGCTCCTACCAAGACATATTCAGATAAATCGGTATAGTGAACTATTTTATTTTAACTGTAGTTGTCTCTTTATTTAATCATCTGATATAATGACTCTGTCCTATCTCTTCGTATATAAAATATATGGGGTGCCAGAGGCAAGTCCGGGCATAGAAAGAATAACTTTTTCTTATTCCAATTTG
The DNA here is from genome assembly GCA_034687125.1 of Neelides folsomi. Taxonomy (NCBI): domain Eukaryota; kingdom Metazoa; phylum Arthropoda; class Collembola; order Neelipleona; family Neelidae; genus Neelides; species Neelides folsomi. The sequence continues at coordinate 55,890 of JAQGBZ010000384.1, forward strand.
GAGTCAAGTGAATTTAAGCCTAAGTGAGATATTCCAAGTTCACTTCACTCCGAATTTGGGAATAAGCGAGATTAGCCGATTTCGCACCCAAGTTCAGGCATAAGGTGGAATAACTCGAAAAGTTATTATAGTTATTACTTATTCCCAGATTCACTTGCTTCTGGCCCTAAATGATTATTATAAAACTATAATGTGTTTTAATTTATTTCAGGTATACAAATATGAACCAATCAGACATCTTGGAGGACAAGCAAATGAACATTTCTTGACCAAACACCAAGGCCAGGATTTTATCATTATTAGGAGTCCAGAAACAGGAGAAGTTGTTATTCTTCCTAGTGATTACCTTTTAAAAAATTACCAACATCCTCAAGGACCAATTAATTTTCCAACATCAACGTCGGACACTCCAATTGAAGAAACTTCAATGTCGACGTCGACTACGGTTACTGCAATTGAAGAATCTTCAACGACTACGACGAAAACTCCAATTGAAGAATCTTCAACGTCGACAACGAATGCTCCAATTGAAGAATCTTCAACGTCGACAACGAATGCTCCAATTGAAGAATCTTCAATTGCTATGACGGAAACTACAATTGAAGATTTTTCAACGTCGACTACGAATGCTCCGATTGAAGAATCTTCAACGACGACGACAGAAACTCCAGTGAGTCCAGTAAATGAAATTTCAACAAACGCTCCAACGAATGAGGTCTCAACATCAACGACAAATATTCCAGAAGTCATCACATCAACGGCGAATTCAACAATTCAAGCTGAGTCAAGATCACGCCAAGCACAAAGAAACGTTTATTGTAACAGCTATTTCGGAAATTGTCGAAGATTCTTTTATCCTTCTGAAGTTGGTCGGACGTAAAATATCAATTTTTGTATTTATTACTTATTACAATTTTACCATTTTGGATAAGAAGGTACTTTA
>JAQGBZ010000385.1:0-56823 GCA_034687125.1 Neelides folsomi
TATGTGCAAACGTGGATGTGAAGCTGTCGTTTGTTTGCGTTTGCAACGCTGCCTCGAAGCTGATGAAGCTCAAGTGAAAAAATAATATTACTGAATATATTATATAATATATAAGCATTACCATTGCCAAATCTTAGAAAATTTGATTAAAGGTTAAAAGAGATACGAGCTGATTAAAAAAAGAAAGATACTTATGGCCCTCCCTGTATATATGGACGCTATCTCCTCCCAAACCACTGAACCGATTTTCATAATATATAATATATCAATCGACAGGTCTAGTTTGCGAGCAGGTTGTAGGGCGATAAAAATAAAGAAAATATAAATGGTTAATTAATTAACCTCAAAAAACAAAATAATTAACTATTAACCAAAATAAGAAAATCAATAGAAGCAATAAAATAAATTCCAATTTTTTTGAATAATAAATATTTTTTTAAGTGATCGGCAAAATGCGTTAAACTTTTGAAATGGATTTAACTTATGATTTTATTAAAACTTTAACTACCTGAATTGGAATCACTATTGTACTGAGTATCTCTTCTAATTGTCGTTTAATATCCATTACGCCCTCTTTTTTTTTTTAAAAAAAGTCACTTTTAAGTCAAACAATTGCAATCTCTTCTACTTTAAATAGTCGTTTAACATCATTTTTAAACTCTTTTTTTTATTAAAATCAATCTTTATGTCAAACAATGACGTGATCGTTGAGGTATTTTTTAATTTTAATTTTTATGTTTTGAAATACCTTTGACTTTTAATTTTTTCATTTATTATTTTAATTTAATGGAATTAAAAATTAATGATTTGGTAATTTACTTTAGATGGAAAATGGATCCATTGAAATTTCAGACCCGATATTAAAGAGAAATTTGACTTTAACAACTCAAGATTTCCGGTTTGCAGAAAATATTGTAAAGCAAGTTACTCAAGAAGGTCGAAAGAATAATGACTCTGACGGATTCATGGACGGAGTTGGATGGGAAGGAGGAGACGAATGGATTAGAGCCCAATTCAAATATTATTTGATCTCCATGTTAAGAACGAGTCTTCTTGAAGAAGGAGACAGATTCAAGGATTCATACTCACCACAATACTTCTCAAGCTGGCAAACGACAGTCAATTGGACCAAATGGAAAGAATATGTCAATTCAGAAGAGCGAGACACACCAGGAATATATGCTTTAAATCCAGGACATCCATTTGAAGGACAAATGTCCATTAGTGACATGAAAATACGAGTCGCACAGTAAGAGCCAATAATGTTGCTATTCTACTTTTAATAAGTGTCGGTTAATTGGTATTGTTAATTCCATAATTTTATTTTCCAGTGCATTTCAAAATACAGAAAGTGGGAGAAGGTTAAATCATGCAGTGTTGACTACCGGAAAAGCGGTTTCTTCTCAAACCGGTAAAGTTGTGTCTCAAACTGGAAAGATATTTGGCGGAGCAATAACTTCAGCCAAAGGGGCTTTTTCAAGCTGGTGGAGTAATGTCAATGTTCCTGCCCCATCTCCACCAAATGTATCCGAAGAGGGGGAAAATAATTCTGGAAATACAGAGTAGAACAGAATGTACCTAATCTCTATTCATTAATGAAAATGAATTATCATTCGTATGGTCAATGTTTAAGTAACGTGAAATCGTCTTAAAGTGATCTTTAAATGCATTCCTTATTGAGATAATTTGTTAAATCAGAAGTCAAAAATGTGAGTAGATTCAATTATTACTTATTAATTTATATTTTAAAAATTGTATATTGTATTTCACTATATCAGTTTAGTATAACATTTAAATAATTATCTCGAATTTTTACGATATTAATACTTAACAACTACTTATGATATAATATAACATACATATTATTATAATACATAAGATGTCTAATTAAAATCATTAAAGATAAATGAAAATTTCAATTCTGACCATAAATTAATTATTTAAACCATTCGCTTTAACCCTTTATTGTGATAATAATTCACCTAATAACAATTAATTTATATTGGGAATTATTAACAAGTGTAACAAGTACCAGCTATATATGTGTGTATATTATAATGTGCCTAATTTCCACATGTTAATTATAGTTTAATTACAAATACGTATTTATTATATGAAGGCGTGAATGTAATAACCAGTTTAGCTAATGTTGAATATGGTTTCTATCGAAATATTCCATAATGAGTTTACAAAATTTTAATTTTATAATTTTGTAACTTCTCTTTATCCCAAATTAAAATTCGATAAAAATTCAATCTCTATCATTCACTAGTTTACTTTTATAAACATAAATAATTTAGAACTTAAAATTACTTGTTAAACTTAAATAATCTTAGACCGATTGTAAATAATACATATTTATATAATTTATAACCTCATTGGATATGTAAGATATTTTCGAATAGATTATTTACTATTATACCAAGAAAAAAAACAATTTGAAATCAATTATACAGTTTTTGTGCCCATATTCACGACAATTCTAAGCGAATCTATAGGTTACAGATATTTTTCTCACTTTAATTTATTTTCAGCGCGTTAAAATTATATCTATTTTCAGTTAAATCCTATTTATTTAGTAAAAATTCAAGTAATTTGCTTTAATAAAACCTTAACATTTTACTGACGTAACGGTGACGTTTAAAATATTGTATTTTAAAATCAACAAACTTCTAAACTGGTTCATTCACGCCTTCATATGTGTTATTCGTGTTATATAAAAAAGTTTAGTTTAAAACTTTAATTATTAATCTAATTTATTATCTTTTCCACCTTGCATATTAAAATTTGTCCAAAATATAGATTATATTATTTATATTCACATAATATTTTAACTTATGCATGAAATTTTTCTATCATAGATTTTAATCAGCATTTATAATTGAAAACACGGCATTATTTGAATCACTAATTATAAGCCCTATAATAAAATGATATGATAGATAAAGTCACAATCATTTATTTCCTAAATGAATAAATGTTAGATTCATAGTCATTTTATCAAAAATCACAACATGAAATTCTCCTTTATATTAAATGTAAGTACATAAGTATCGTAATGTTAATTGAAATTATCTTTTATTCGATATGGTGTGTGGCAAAATATTCTCTTTCTGAACATAAGGAATTTGTAAGTGAAAACTTGTAATTTTTGTTTGTCTTGTAATATTAAAACCCATACTTTACGTAAAAAGTATTGTAATTGTAGGTATATTTGTTAAATTATATTACATCTACTCTACCCGTAATGGGTGCTTTTACAATAATTTGAATACGTAATTTATGTTTGTTTAGTATTCATGTTTAATTAAACAAATTATCATTCAATAATTAATTACAAAATTACACACAAAGAAACTAATAGTACTGAATATTTAATCTTTTACTGAATGCTAAGGTCTGAACTTGAAAAGATAATTAAGCATTAAGCCTTTTTCTAAATAAAATTCATCCTGGTGTATAAAATATCTATAAAATAAATAAGTAGGAATAATATTTATAAATAAGCATTCGCCAATCCAATAAAGAATTATTGAGTGGCTCGAATACATTTAAAATCAAAACTTTCAACAAGGATTTACAAGTTATCGACTCATAAAGCCGAGTGCGAGAGTCTGATATTCATCATGAATTGGTAATTTGGTAAGTTATGTATAACATACGTATAAGATGCATAAAATAAGCATTATAAATACATTATAAAGGAGAGTATATAGTGAGGTTAATTATTTTGTTTCATTAGAATCATTATTGTGTGTCCATCTCTCCATATTTTATCATTATGTCCAAATCTGCTAGATTAGATACACTACCTGTATACCACATAGTACACACCTGAAGTTTCTAATTGCTTAAATATGCAGGAGGATTGTTAAAATCGTTAAATTTATTTATAATCAAGTCATTGAATCCTTTAGCAGTATAGGAGTGTATTACTCATATATAAATACATATTCATATGAGTATATTAGGATGTGGATAGGCAATGGAGCTGTGCCATTGTGAGGGATAATGAGACCGGATGATTTAAGCACATTTGTACTTTTGAATCTGAATAATTCATACCGTGATTGATTTTTACTGCCGAAGTTATCCCGGAGAACAACAAAGACAGAGGCCTTGAATTCCACAATGATGCCTTCTCTCCTTCCACCTGTATTGTAATTTAATTTTGCCCACCCAGCCTCCTCCAAATTATCTTTTGAGAGATAAACTCTATATTTATACTAATCATTTGGGTCCATTCGTTGGCCCCTCGATTAGATTAAAAACGTTCACTCTATCTCTTCTTTGTGAAAGGGAGTTTACACAGTTTACACACACATCTCGCAGTTCATCACTTTCTCTGTCGACCTCATCTGCTCTCATTCTGTTGACAGCCTTTACTCATTTTCATTTACCACTCCTTCAATATGGCAGCAATTGAAAAAACTAAATTTTCAACTAACAGATACACAAGGTAATTTATTTTTGGTTTTTTACATCGGCATATTTTTCAAATGCATTAATTGTACAGTATAAATTATTCAAGCTAATTAAGAGGATCAATGAGCTTAGACCTAATCCAACATGTTGTCAATAAGTATAAATTATAATGTTAATGCATACATATCTGTATGCGCATATTGTTCGTTTATTAGATTTATATAATCTTGAACAGGGATCAAAAAGATTATATTTTCACCCCAAAACAAAATGAATTACAATACTTATTTAAGTATGTAACATGATATCTATTTCTTAACATGTTACATGTGTATTATAAAAAAATTATAATAAAATACGTCGAATAACCCAAATATGTAATTTTGCTAAAATTATAATATCGAACATGATTTTACTCAAAATCAAATATTTATGCGAATAGGGATAATTTTGCTTCAACGACTAATTCAATGTAGTAGTTGAAAACACAGGATTGCATTATTATGTACTATACATCACTAATAATAATACATTGTCATAATATTGTAATATTTATATTTCAATTTATGAAAATGATAAAATAATATTTCATAATATAAAATTGAAACTATTGTAATACATTTTTGTTGCAAAATAATATATGATTTAGATAATTGTAACATAAAAATCGTAGATATGTGTGAACATGAACTTGCATACTATTATTTAAAACTTTAAAAGGTAGGTAAATTCCATTGAACTAATTTGTTGACTTACATGATTTACAAATGAATTATACCACGAATTAATTCGACATCACAGTATTTTGCTATTTTACATAATATAATTTAAAAATTAATTCTTTGCGTGAGTCTTGGCCAGAGGTGATAATTGAAAATCTTTAAGTCATTCGAACACAATCCTTTGATAGTTTAGCATTAATAACTGAACAGAGACCGAATTAAACTAAGATTTTAAATTAATAATTTGTGTATATTTTACGAAAAATTTTCAAGAAAATAAATAACTTCTTTGATATTTAATATAAAAAACCAATTTAATTGTAAAAAAAGTTCTAAAATGGCTTCTAAACGTTGTTCAAAATTCAGATCAACTGTTAGCACTGTTGGACCGGTGCATATTTCAAGGTATGCACACAATTTTAAAAAAATCAGAATTAGATAAAAAAAATACACATTCGGTATTTATTCAAATATTAAAAATTGTAATTTGATAAAATTATAAATATCAATTTGATATGTATAAATTATAGATATAAATAATTATTTTGTTATCATTAAATTTTATTATTATGAATGAAATTGAGATATTTTGATGTTCTTGTACAAACACTCGGGAAATCTTTTTTGCCACATTGATACCCCCAAGACATTATTCCACAAAGCATTGACCCTTCACATATCATCGGACCTATAAAATAATTAAATAAAAAATTTGTTATTTTAGGTCTTCAATTCAATAAATTAGCACACATTAAATGTAATTGGTTTAAAAAATTCTTATAAGAATTTAAAGCGTTTAAAAATGTTCACCTCCAAAGTCTCCGTGACATGGTTCATTTTCCTCTCCACCTGCACATATCATAGTGGATGGAATTTTATATCCTATTGAATTATAAGCATCATTGCATTCGTCATTCGATTTAAGTGGAACAATTGCCTTTAGAAGGACATTAGACAATATTGGGTTTAAATGAAAATCAAAAATTCCCCATCCAATTATGGTAGCACTCCCTGTTGAATCAAATTTACTTTCTTGTTGCAACTTCACTGACCTCACATACTCATTGAACTGTAAAGGGGCGGAAAGGATAAGTAGAGCAATATCATTTTCAAAAGTTGTTTCGTTGTAGTCCGGGTGAATGATTGTAGTTTTAACTGATCGCCTTTGTTCGTTAGCCGTTACTTCTTTCAGATCATGTTTTCCCGATATCACCGTAATTTGAAATAAAACGTTTTTGACACAATGAGCTGCTGTCAAGATTGATCTGAATAATTGTGCAGTAAATTAAATAAAACAAATCGTTTTTTATTTGGGTGTTTGGTTAATTGAAAGAGTTAGGTAATGGAACATTCTTTATACACAATGTATAAAGATATTATAAAACATATTATATGGTACATGTAGATATAATGTACTTACATTGTATGAACTTGAATAATTTAGATAATTAATTAATATTTTATTACCTCTCTGAAATTATTGTGCCACCACAATAATGATGATCGCTTTGTAATGAAACTATAAATGGAAATTCTTTTTCTTTCGTTTCATTTCCTCCAATGATTAATATTTCCTTCTCAGAAATATTATTCAGGTAATTATTATTAATTCCTGGTATTGAAAATGCTATTACTAAACTATTTCGAATCAATAATAAAAATAAAAGGATAATCATTTTATAATATTAAATATCTGCTAAAACTTATTAAAATAAAGACCGAAAGAGTAAAAAATGAATAATAATGAATTTTAATGTATTCAAAATTAATCCAAATTAAATATGCCTTTTTAGTAAATTAAAATCTACACTCTGATTCTTACTTCCCTTTAGACACTGTTTTTTATAGAGTATTATTTTTAGTATGGAACCTTTTTTATCATGTAAAGAGAAGTTTATGAAATATGTACTCAAGTAAACTTTGGATCATGCTGATAAATATTTGTTTTGATTTTGTTAAACAATTTCATCATTTCATTGTAAAAAAGATTCATATTATCTTGCTCATAATGTCATAACTGTAATTGGTAAAATCGAGCATTTTATAATAAATGTAAATAACAAATAAGTCACCAGTTCATCAGTCATATTCATTAACTATTCATAGTTCATGAACTATGAACTATCTAGAAATTGAATGAAAGGAAGATTGGTTGAGCGGAAATAATATATAGTAGATAATTAAATACATGATTTTTTAATCAGATTAGATATCAGCAGTTTAACACTTAAAAGTATACGGAAACAATTGGTCACTCCGATTGTTGAATTACTTTTATACAATATAAATATATAAAACTTATTTAGGTATTTTGTATCGTATATTTAAATATGTATTATGGAATATTTAATTAATTGTAACATCATATTCTACTTATTAATTGGTAAATAACTCAACAAAGAAGCTTGCTTTTTTTGGTATTTTAGTATAAAACATTCCACAGTATGGTAAACAAATATGTACATATATTAAAGCTTGCATAAATGTACTTAAGAATTGATTATAAACTCACCGGAGCCGACAAAATGACAATGAATCACCCGTCATTGTCAGATATTATTATATTTTATGTATCATACAATTTTTGAATAGTCATATAAAATATCCAATAATTAAAAATGCACACGTACTTTTATAAACCTCCATGCCCCTATTGCTGGCGTTTTGGGAATTATACTTTGGATTATTCTTATAACAAGTTTTATAATATTGTAATTTAATTCTTTTTTGCTCAAAGATGGATTTAGTATTATAGTTTATAAATAGTATTATACAATTTATAATCCGAAGTTGACCAAATCGATTGTATTATTATTATTACAGAAAGGTGTCTCCTGGATTGGCTCCTCCTGGATCGCCAGGTAATGTTATATACATACCTTGTATACAATATTTAACCCTAAATATAAATAATAGTAGGTATATTATACTCATATATTGAAAAATATTACATAAATTCCATTAGTATGCTTATAGATTACATACACTTCATTACTATTAATATTCCATTGATCGGAATCATAACATTAACAAGTTAATATTGATATTAAATTTTTTTAAATTAAATGAGATATTGCCAGTCTTTGCTTATGAACTCATTTTAGAGTTAGAAGATCAAGATATTCATTAAACGCCAAGCAGTTGAGAATGAACAGAGGCAAATAGAATAATAGTACTTTGAACGAATCCTTTCGTAAATGTAAATCTGTTTCATTAGCCACTCGCCACTTGATCATATCATAACTTCATAACGAATTAAGATTCAAATTCACTCACTTTGAGAGTTGAAGAAAATATAGATTTTTATTCTTTGCCCTTAGGCAAATCTAAATTCTTAATATGTTAGATTTATATGTTAAATATCCTATAACAAATTTTGATAAACTAGTAGTCGAATCCTATCATTTACCTGACACTGATGGAATAAGAGTGTGAGTCGAGGTTAAATATTTTAAGTTTATTATAAGTAGTGTAGTAAGTGAGTATAGAATTAGGATTATCTGATACTATACTAAATGTATTTATTATTTTTATATACTACTTAAAGTTTACCTTCTATTTGTATGTTTATATATGTGAGTCAGGTGAAATAATCCATGTTATTCGTTGGCTGCGTCGTTCCTTCTCACTTGTAATATACCACTAATTGCTCTCTATGATGAATAATTTAGTTAGGTCAGTCATTGTCAAAAGTATAAATCCCCTAATAAACCTTCAATGATATATTTATAGGTGTGACAGAAAAGTTTTCATTCAACTTATATTCCATATACCATTTAATATTAATTCAATGATTCATTAGGAGTCTGGAGGCGTAAATCTGCGTCGAGCGAATTACCTCCAATTGGAACTCCAAGGCGGCGAAGTTCAACGACAAGAAGAGGAAGTTTGGGGCAAATCCTCGGAGAACTTCTTGGAGCATCACAAGTCCCGAAAATGGCCGAGGTCGGATGGGGAAACACAAAGGACGACTACGAACTCAAGGAGGTCATCGGTAACCACGATTTAAAACCTTTTAAACCCCATTTTCTCCCTTATTTCCTCTGTAAATCATTCACCAATATTTGAATTCCTCCTTTGACATTTTGCTCCAATTGCAGCCAAACTAATAGAACTGACGTTTAACCCCCAATTTCCAATTATGATCTCCATTATCTTAACGATGGGTATTTGGATTAGCTAATAAGTTAATTATTGAATTATGAAGGGGTTGGTGCAACTGCAGTTGTCCATTCGGCCATTTGCGTATCTCGACAAGAAAAGTGTGCCATTAAAAGGATCAACCTAGAAAAATGGAATACATCGATGGAAGAACTCTTAGTAAGTACAAAATATAATTAATTAACAATGGCAAGCAAAAAATGGTTAATGAAGTATTTGCTAATTGAATTTTTAATTGTAAACCCTAAATCTGTTCATATTATAATTAAACATTATTATTTAATCCGGTGTGTATTAGATTTACTTTAAATTTATCTAATATTTAATATATATTTACATGTTAATTAGCGAGATTAGTCCTCCTAAGTGTGAAATACTAAAAAATGACCTCATCGGCGTGTAAAAGGCCTATTTTATCGATGAATAGTCATTTTGTTTTTCAACTACACTAGACTAATATTTTCCATTTTGTGAACCCAATAGAAAGAGATCCATGCCATGTCTTCTTGTCATCACGAGAATGTGGTAAACTACTATACTAGTTTTGTAGTCAAAGAAGAGTTGTGGCTTGTGCTGAGACTCCTTGAAGGAGGGTCGCTTCTTGACATAATCAAACATCGAGTTAAGTCAGCTGATTGCAAGCACGGAGTCTTTGACGAGCCGACCATCGCCACTGTTCTTAAAGAAGTTCTCAAAGGCCTTGAGTACTTTCACAGCAATGGGCAAATACATAGGTAAAAAGAAATCGAGTGCAGAATTTTTTATTTGCTCATATTAAGTAATACTTACTTTTAAACATCATCCTTGTAAATGCACCTTCGTCATGAACATTATTTTATGCATACCATACCTAAGCTCTGTAATTATTATTAGCTGTCTAAACGCTATATATTATATGTAAATACATTGTTTTAGTGAATTGACTGAACACGTAGAATAAAAATGGTATTTAATAGTAGTAAATTAACACTTTTGCGAATTGCAATATTTCAATTGCAAATTTAGTTCGAAGCTGTCAGTTCTAAGATCTAATATTTTATTTTGTAAATAGGGATATTAAAGCCGGAAACATTTTACTTGGAGAAGATGGGACAGTTCAGATTGCTGATTTTGGAGTTTCGGCTTGGCTTGCCACCGGTGGAGATTTGTCTCGTCAAAAAGTAAATTATTAATTTCAAAAAGTATTAATTTCAATCTTTCTTGAATTTATAAAAATTTACGACCTCAAAATTTATTTTCCTATAATTTCAGGTCAGACATACATTTGTTGGAACGCCTTGTTGGATGGTAAATAGCGAATTTCTCAATTTTTCAAATTTTTAATCAGCTTATATGTAAATCAATGGAAATTGTATTGTATTGTATTAATTGTTTTTGTAGGCACCTGAAGTAATGGAACAAGACCATGGATATGATTTCAAAGCTGATATTTGGTCTTTTGGGATCACTGCAATAGAAATGGTCACTGGAACTGCTCCATATCACAAATATCCTCCTATGAAAGTTCTGATGCTCACTCTTCAAAACGACCCACCGGCCATTGAAACAGGATCCGAAGACAAAGATCAATACAAGGTGTATGGGAAGACAATAAGAAAAATGGTTGCAGATTGTCTTCAAAAAGACCCTGCAAAGAGACCCTCATCGACCGAACTCCTCAAACACCCGTTTTTCAAGAAAGCAAAAGATAAGAAATATCTCCAAGATAGACTTTTAAACACCGGCCCTTCTTTCGAAACCCGGGTAATGAAAGCGTCCAAGAGGAGCGTTGGTGGCAGCGGGAAACTCCATCGGACTTCAAGTGGGGAATGGATATGGTCGAGTGGAGATGAAGTCGATGGGGATCAACCTTCTCCAGACGAACCAACAATTATTAAACACACCCCAATTGATACTGTCATTGAAGAAAGGGAACCCAAAACAATAACACAAGGAATGGTCGATTCTGAAAACTTGACTCATGATAAAAATTCAGAATCGAATGGAAATTCTGAATCCACACCGATTAATCTTGTCCTAAGAATGAGGTAATTTATTTATATTGGCGTAAAACCAATTTTTTATGAAAATGTTTTAGTTAATTGTTACTTTAAATTACTTGCCACTTATACCATGACATTATCATCATATTCTATAAAAGTTTTAATGTCAATTTACAATTTGTAGAAATAACCGAAGAGAATTAAATGATATCCGATTTGAGTATATTCCTGGAAAAGACTCAGCCGATGGAATTGCTTCTGAGTTAGTTGGAGCCGGCCTTGTGGATGGGAAAGATATTGTTAGCATTGCTTCAAATCTCCAAAAGTTGATCGACTCAAGGGAATCTGTTAAAAATCTCACGTTTGCTCTGGTAAATTTAAATTTTTAATATTTTCTAACATTAATCTTACTTTCAACTCAACTTAAATGTTTCAAGACAAACTAATTAATTGTAAATGTAGTAAGTTTCACTTATTTTCATGAATTTCATAAAAAATGAATTTTAGAGTTCCGGGTGTCCTCCGAATGAAATTGCAGACGATAAAACGCTGATAGGATTTGCACAGATGAGCATATCAGACTGAACTCGTATCTTCTAGTTTAAAAACGGCCTTGTATGTAAATATGCGATTTAAATATATTTAATTAATTATCAGATATGGCTTAATTAATTCATTCTCATGTAAAGAATGAATAATAAATTGAACAATGATCTTAATATAATAAAATCTAAATGCATTTCATTTATCATGATCGATCATAATGTCAAATTACAAATCAACTTGGAATTTGAAGCATAATGAAATTCATACAAAGTAGATTTCTATAATAATTTAAAAGATAATTTGGAAGCCAACTTTTTTATTCGTCTTTTTTATAAATATTAATTACCGTGTTAATACATCTTTTTATGAAATTTTATTGTGAATAAATTGTTTATCAAGACGTGACTTAAACATAAAAACAGGACCAAGCTGAACGAAAGCTTGAGTTACACATTTCAAAACCAAATTGAGAAATAGATAAAAATTGAACGATTCACGATTCTATTAAATTTATATTTAAAAGTTATGTTGGTCATTTCTTCCGGATTTTCTTTTCATTTTTTCTGTTCTGCTCTAATACTTTAGATTTAAGATGCTCCTTATAGGTCAAAATTGTTCCTTCCCACTTCGTCACCTTCTCGTTCTCGCATATCCAAATTTCTTCGGCCACCTGTTCATGAATAAAATATTGATATGATTCGGATTGATTCCCCTTTAATAAATCTTCAACTCTCACTGTGAATCATGTAAGTGTAATTGCATTTTACCTGAGAAATTAAACGGAAGTCGTGGCTAACAAGAACAAGACCACCTTCAAATTCTTGGATAGCTTCGGCAAGAGCATCAATCGTTTCAATATCAAGATGACTAGAAATTAAACAATGCATGTTAGTTATTATTTGTTCTACTTGATAAAAAAAATGTTATATGAAACATAAAATGTTTTTTCTCAGCAAGAAATTTATAATCATAAAAGAATTCAGTGACTCTAGTCAAAACCATCATTGAAAATTTAGTCATGAAATGGCTAAATAGTAATAGTTGCTATAAGGAATCATTTCATTACTTGGTAGGTTCGTCGAGAAGCAGAAGATGAGGCGTTTGCCAAGCCAGCCAAGCAAACACTACACGACAACGCTGGCCATCGGACAATTGGCGGATTGGACAAACCTTTGAAAATTTTAATTAGAGATCAATTTGAAAAACAATAATACTTTTGCAAATATTAATTATTAAACTTTTAATTTCCTAACCTGTTGTCTACCAGTCAAGCCATATCGACCAATGATCTTTCGCATTTCTTCTTTCTCCTTTATATCAGGAAAACACTTCATCATGTATTCCAAAGGACTCAAGTCCAAGTCAAGGAGCTCATGTAGATGTTGATGATATCTCCCGATTCGTAAATGAGAATTTTTTCGGATCATCCCTTCCGAAGGGAATAACTAAAATACACCAAAAATGAAATTAAAAAGGATATTTAATGATTTAATTTAAATTATACTTAGTAGATAATTGTAAAAAGCAGCTTTAAAAATAATACATAAAATATACGATATAACTTACCTCGCCATAAAGCAACTTCAGCAATGTACTTTTACCAGCCCCATTTGGCCCAACAAGAGCCAATCTTGTGTCCAAATCAATTCCAAATTCCAAATTTTTATAAATTAATGGAGTAGTATCAGAGTATCGGAACGTAACGTTCTAAAAGTAAAATAAAATAAATTATGGTATATTTTATTATAAGTAAGGTATATTTAAATATACTGGTAGATTAGTTTCAGTTTATAACAGGTATTCATGATTTACCTGGACCATAATAACTGGAGGCGGTATGGTACCACACGAAGGGAAATAAAAATGAACTGTTTTATCCGATAACACCTTTTCAGTAAGACCGCCAGCGACCATTTTTGCCAATGTCTTTTCTTTGCTTTGGGCTTGTCTCGCAAGCTTAGCACTTCCGTGACCAAATCTAGCAATGTAGTTCTGAAAGTTTAAATAGTCTTTACGAAAACTTCATTTACATTAATAAAAATAGGCGCTGTTAAATTGTATCAGTTATGAAAATCGCTTCAAGCAAATTGAACATCATGTCATAAACAGTGCCCATTTCGTAAGAAATGTTCAATCTATTTATGACATTTTTCATCGGCCTTCATTTCATCATTTTAAGTATTAGTTTACAAATTAAAAATTAAGGCTACTAATATTTGTTAGTGTGCTTGAAAAATTCTCAATGTCGTACCTTCATATGAGCAATCTGGTCCTGTTCCCAGTTGAATTGTTTAGTTTGATTTTCCAGAAGTTCTTCCCTCGTTTGAATAAATTGGTCGTAATTTCCCTTTATAAATGATACAGGTTTAATGAAATTCAAAATCATATAACATATACACATATTACAACAATGTAAGTAGGTATTAGAAAATGAACTATAGACTTACGGTATAGTATTTCAATTTCGATTTATCAAGATGAATGATGTTTGTGCAAACTCCATTCATGAAATCCTGGGAATGGCTAATGATGACCAAAATTCGCTTGTATGTTTTGAGTTCTTCTTCAAGCCACACACAAGCGTCCAAATCCAAATGGTGAGTAGGTCTGTAAATTAATAAAAACGATTAAAATCAAATGAATATTTTAATAAACTTTACTTTGAACTTGTAAAATAAATATATCGAACTTACCCATCAAGAAGTAGTAAATGAGGTCGCACATATCTAAACAAAGGAGAGAGAAAAGTCAATACCAAAAGTCAATACTTCTTTAATTTTAAAATAGAGAAGATATTAAAACACAATAAAAAACTTACAAAGCTCTTGCAAGAGCAATTCTCATTCTCCATCCACCAGAAAAATCTTTACATTTTTTCATCTGCATCGAATGATCAAATCCTAAACCATTGAGAATGTAAGCAGCTCTCGCTTCAGCCGTGTCCGCACTGATATCGTCAAGTCTTTCATAGACGTCCATGAGTTGTTCTTGGGCATCTTTAATACATTATAAGATTAATTAAAATCTATTTTTATTATAAATTGTGTCAATGTTCATAAATAAAATAATAATATATTGATTATTTTATTACCATCATCAGGACAAGCCGACAATTCTTCAACCATCCTTTCAAGACGAATTCTTTCCTGGTCGACTTCCATTACACATTGAAGTGCTGATTTTTCGCTCGCCGGTATTTCTCTTGTCAGATGATAAATATCAATGCAGTCTTGAATGGGAATTTCCCTGTTTCCGATACAAGACAAGAGAGTCGATTTTCCAGTTCCGTTCAGGCCAATCAAACCGTATCTTCTCCCACAATTCAATTCAACCTTCGTATCTTTGAGGAGCTCGCAGCCGTGAAACGTAATCGAGAAATTGTCAATTTTAATGTCCCTCGATCGGGGGTGAACAGCTAAAACACCCGTGCAAGCCCGAGCTTCCGCATTCAATTTCGCATCGCGCTCGAGTT
Source organism: Neelides folsomi (assembly GCA_034687125.1). NCBI lineage: Eukaryota > Metazoa > Arthropoda > Collembola > Neelipleona > Neelidae > Neelides > Neelides folsomi. Next base: position 15,309 of record JAQGBZ010000385.1, read on the forward strand.
TTTTGCAGAGTTGTTCTAAAAAATCCAAAAGAATTAATATTAAAAAAATTACTAATAAATCGTTAATTGATTAACCTTCAAACAATATTAATCTTTCATAGCTAAGATAAGTAATACAATGCGACGTAAAAGGCGTCGAGAATTAAAATACATTATATACTAAAAATGGTTTCAAAATTACCTTCTTCACTCTGTTCAATCCCAACTTCTTCAGATCCATCACCATTATCATAATGGGAATTCCCATTCGTTTCACCACCTTGATTATTATCATCAACTTTCTTAGCTCCAGTTTTCCTCGCCTTATCTGCGGCCTTCTTCGCTTGATCTCTCTTTTTCTTGGCGTCGGAAGGCATTTTGGGTTGGTGATGGAACCGGCTTGACTCTTGTCCACTTCACGGGTACAATTTGGGTTTTTTAAACTTTTAAAGGCACTTGGAGTCGTTGAACCGGTAAAGGCTTTGGAATTGTGGGACAAGGGAGGAATGAAGTGGGAACAGGAATTGGGCCAGACGGCAGACACGGCAAGGAACCGAAGAAGGGAAGAAGAACGAGGGAAAAAAGAAAGAATGAATGAACCTTTGATGAACCATGCAGTGAGGATTTCAAGATTTCGACCCAACACGCATTCACTCTTTTTACAACCAGTTAGATGTCGTTTTATACTCAAACACAAGAGATCAACTTCATTCCGCAAATAATTATCTAACCTTCATCCCACATTCACCTTAAATTCCATTATTGTAAATCGACCCTTAATGGTAATGATGAAGTGATGAGTCTAACGAACCCAATTATATAAATGGTGCATATTATTATGAAACGGACATTTGTTATTACATTGGAATCATTAATATAATATTTATGTAATGTATAAAAATAAATGCCGGTACATTTAATGTTATTTATTGATACTAAAAAAACGATATTGAATTTCAAAGCTATTATGGAAGATGCGTAGACAAATTGAGAAATCGACCAATTATATTTTATATGAAATGATGAACATGCAATAAACAAACATAACAATCTCATTGTTTCGGCACACTTTCGGGTGAAATGAAAAATGTCAAAGGTCACGTCAAAGTGAACGTTTATTAAAACAGGACTTAATCGTTTGAGTTCTAGAGAGAGACTAAATTCAGATATTGAATTCCCACAAAGGAAAACTCGGTTACAATATATAAACAAGTTACAACATACAAAGTTCACACTTTTCATTATACCATATTCATTATACCATACCAGCGTTGAGGCCGGATTTTTTATTTATCATAACTTTAATATAACCAATGATTAAAATCTATTAGTATAGGTTATCAATGTGTTAAGTATCTCTATAAACGAGACACTTTCTCTTGAAAAGTTTGATTTTCACGCTTATTTTTCCCTTTTTCGTTTTTCCTCATTATATTATGGAAAATCGTCGCCTTTTAGTCAAAGAGGAAAAGGTTTGGATCATTAAACAGTACGCTCAAGTTAAGAACGCTGTTAAATTAGTTAGACGTTGGCCTTTTGTTACGCGACCTCCAAGTGACACCACAGTTGGAAAGCTGGTTAGAAAGTTTAAGTTAACAGGAAGCACTATAAATAAAAAGCCAGGGGGAAGGGTAAGAACAGTAAGAACATAAATTAACTTCGAAGTCTTAAGAAGAAGAGTTGAGAAAAACCCGACTGAGCCCACATCAACAAGAAGGCTGGCATTGGAGCTCAACATTGGCCATACTTCAACAAGGATAGTGCTGAAAGTGATGTTTTCTCGTCCCTATCGGGTTACCTACGTTCAGGAGCTTGTTGAAGGAGATAATCAAAAGCGAATTGAATTTGCCGAAAGATTTTTGACGATGGCAGACACCAACGAATCATTCCTTGATTCGGTAATTTGGAGTATCCGTTAGTAGTAATCCGTTCGGTAACCTGAACGGAACGGTCAATCGACGAAATGAGGTATTAGCTTCTTGCCGTAACCGCAAACCAGCCTCCCCAACCGCCTCCTTAAATGGACTGGGGCGTCTTCACATAACCACCGTTGGGTCAAAAGCTTCATGGTTGAGAAATTCGGAAATCAGTGAATTGGAAGAGGTGGATCTTTACCTTGGCAACCCCGTTCACCAGATCTCACTTTCCTGGATTTTTTCTTATGGGGTTATGTGAAGAACAAGGTCTACGCAAAAGCCTCATCGTCAATTGTTGAACTTAAAGCTGGAATTGTCGAAGTGTTCAATGAGATATCGGTTGCTATGTGTAGAAATGCTTGTCACGCTGTCGAAGGTCGTTTGCAAAGATGTATTAAAGCTAATGGAGCTCAAGTGCCCAAATAAGATTATTTTTCTTATAAAGTGATGTATAGAGAATAAAATTGCCATTAGACAGAAAAATTGATTGATAAATAAATTAGATATGATAGATAAAAAGTCCGGCCTCAACGCTGGCTCATATGGTACAGGCATATGAAGCTGTAAATATAATAACGTGCTTATGAGTTTGTTGATTTTTGAGATATTTAAAATTTGATGTTTGACAAAGAAATGGAATCAAAGCATGCAAATCTTTTCTTTTTTCTTCGATGATAGGAATGAGATTATTAAATCTTGGAAGAAGCTGAAAATTAAAGAGATTATGGCGATTATAATTACGAATTATGAGTTATCCAAGAAGTTGATGGAGCATGATCGATTTTTGTTATGATAACATTTGGTTGGTCTCTAGGACAAGAATTTCATTGATTTTCAACGTAATAGGCTTTTTAAATAGGGTTCCAAAAGACTGAAATCGAGGAAATTTTTTTGAGTTATCTTGATAACTTGGTTTGAAGATTTTGCTCTTTCGACCACGCGAATCTAATCATCGGGAACATAAATATGAGATTTCAATTCCATTTCAATTCGAGCAAATTCACGGTCACAGGGAAGAAATGAATGATCGGTACACATAAACATTTGATTAGTCTCTGTGAAATAATCTCTTTCAATCAATAATTGATGTAGGCGCATAACGATGTAATTAGTTTAGAGGGGCACAGCGATCTGAATAAGTTGTCAGAATTCTTTGTTGTCCTGCGAGAAGTTCAAACTGTGTTTCTAAAGCTCGGAAGTAACAAGAAGCAATTTCATTGGCTCCTCTTTGTGCAATTGTTTCATACCACATACACATTGTTGAGGTCCAGGTCTTGTGACGGCAAAGTTGAAAACACGAAATTTTTGTAGGTAATAGGATTCTGATGCCGTTAACATTGGTTAATTGAGGATCTGTTGCATGTCAATGCATCTGACATGAAAGTTTTCATCTTGAAGGCTTCTTTCGGTGTCTTGTCTTAATGATTCATATTCGCTTTATCATAATGGAGTCTCATTGAATTTTCAATTTCTTGTTTTTCCTCATCATTGTCGGCAGTGTTTAATCTTATTTGTAATTTGTCGCAAGTGCTGCAGGTATCGCAAAGAATAGATGCATTTTGTTAAACACCTTTCTGTAAAGCCAAAATTTGGGCTCGTCATCGGTTTCGTATTAAGTACAAACATTAATTTCAAATTAAGTTCTTTGTCCAAATAATATTTCTATTGAACATTGGCCTTAAAAAAGAATAAATAAATGATAAAGATGATTAATTTCTAATTTTAGTAATTACATAAAAGATAGTTGTAAAGATGATTATATTTAATAAAATACATTTCGAGAATAGTGACTTATTTCCCTTGGAAATTAAATGTGACTCCTCATCAGTTCACGAATTTCTTCATTTGTTCTCAAATGTCCCTCGTATTTTTTTCTTCCATCTTTAATCACAATGAATTCTCATTTCAAATTATTGTAAATTGTTTGAATAGTACTTTCCAAAAAGTCCAAAAACATCTTGAAAAGTCAATTTGCTGCATTGTTGTCGAAATCCATTCGAAGTATTTAAGAAATAAACGAATGAACTTCTTTCATCGCCATTATTCTGAGTCCGTGCAATTAATTCAAATAAGATGGTCATCCGAAGATCGTAAGAGCAAGAATTCCTTGTTTGTTCATAAATCTTATCTTTCCTTCAATGAAACAACCTTGTAAATTGTATCTTACACCACAAACTTTGCCCTGTAAAAAAGTTTAAATTATTATTATTCAATGTATGGTAATTAGTAAGGAATTATGATAAAACATCAAACAATTTAATATGAAAATTACCTGTTGGTCTATTTGAAGGCAATCTTAAGTTATTGTTGACATCTAATTACGGCTGACCACTATTCTTCAATATTTTAGCCTTTGTTCTTGGTTGTTCAATTAAATTGATCGGGCTTTTTCTTTGATTATTGAGATTATTTAATGCTTTTGTTGATATTTTAATTTCGTTATTATCCATTTATGTATTTTGAAATAACTTTGTATAAATAGTATTAAACGATTGTTCTAATTATAAGCTACAATGTTGAATTTAATAAAACGAAAAGAATAAACGTTTGAATATTCTCAAAATTTCAAGCAAATTATGAAAGGTTAAAAAAAATGCTATTTTACAGAGCGAATTCTTAAATATTTCGATAAAAACCGAATTTAGCTTAAGCTAAGCATGTTATTATATTTACGGCTCCATATAGACCCTTGTGTTTAGGCCTTTATAGACAAGAAACTAAAAATAATTCCTTAACACATTTTAGGTAGTATATATAGCTGACATGATGTAGATTAAGTTATCCAAAGATCTTTTCTTAAATGTGGAGGATTCTCAAATAACATCGGTTTGAAATAATAGTTAATTACAATAAAGTCAAAGGTTTAACATAGAGACACAGGGCAATATTAAATAACAATACAAATACTAATTCGCCAATACACTCATCAATGTTTACAATAGATGATATTTATTCATTTTATATGTCTAAATTTAAAGGATTTAAGAATTTATCTTAATGTGGGGTTCATTGGGAGCATACATACCTACCCTGTTTATTCGCTGATAAGACGCGTCTTATACAAGGTTTGTAGGGGTCCTAATTGCGTCTAATCAGTAAGGGCGTCTTATCTACGAGGGCGTCTTATGCAACAAATAAATATTGAGGGCAATTCTTTTAACTTTTTCTATGAGTTTCGTGAATTTTTAATGTTATTTTAAAGCAAAAATTATCGGACATGTATAGGTAGTTATTTCATATGAGTCTTATGTACGAGGGCGTCTTATCTAAGATTTAAATTTTGATCTTAAAAAAAGTGCGTCTTATCAGCGAGGGCGTCTTATGTACGAAGGCGTCTAATCAGCGAATAAACAGGGTACTTGTGTTTCGAGTTTACTATAATACTAAATACCATTTCACTATAATTAATTATGTATTTTGGGAATAGGAAAATTCCATATAAGTCATCAATTTTCGCGGTATGTCTATTAAAATGAGAATTTTAAATAGAACAGTATTAAATGCTCTGAAGGAAAATACTTTTTGTATAACTCTATGCTTAAATTAAAAATGATTGTAAAATAAAGCTCATATTATTAATGGTAAAAGTTGGAATGTTGTTTAATTATATCAGCATAGATAAAATATGTAATGGGCATGGAACTTTAAAATCTCTCATTAGCTTACAAAGTTAGTTGGATTTTATTAAAAGTTTTGTTTGATACAAGTACGTGTGAACAATCTACACCGTCGGGAAGTGTTTAAAGAACTTGTTGTCCTTTGGCAGGCGTCACAATTTTGTGAGTACATTATTTATTTATTTATTATCATTATCATATGAATTATAACGTCTCTGTTATGAAGTAAAGGGTCTTATAATAAGGGTAAATTAAATTAACTTAAAAGAATAAAAGTAAGGAAAAACAGACTTCTAGCACTACACTTGTGATATTGATTTGTTTGAGAAAGGCACCTTGATAAAAAAAGTAACACGTAAGTAGTATGTATCTTAAAATATTTATGTCGATCTGCCAATCACTTACATATCATTATCATACATGTATGAACATAGTTAGGTATTACATTACGTGATATACATACCTTTAATTTAATTGGTACCTTGTACAATTATAAGTAAATTATATCTATAATCAAGTAATGTATGCATTATTATTGGATTACTGCAACCAACTTTTAAATAATTTACACAAATGACAAGAATGAAGTATCAGCAAATTTGAGACCACTTGTTTTAACTGTACTTTTTTGTTCGAATAATAAATAAGGACATAAAAATTAGAGAACACACTCATATTCAACTCAATTGTAACATTGTTAAAAATTATAAATCATTTTACGAACAGAAACGCTATAATTAATACAAATTAAAAAATTGAAATTGAGTAACGCCTCAGTAATCTTAATGTTAATGAGATTGATGACTGATTCGGACCAAACTAAATAATTGTAAGTAGTATTTTTAAGATCATTATAATTTGTGATTGCTCGTTACAAGAATCCAATTGGGATAAAAATTTTGTGCAAATATTTTAAATACTTCTTTTGACCTCGATTCTAAATTGATTGAGGTTAATTTTCTCTTGAAACAACGCTTGGTTGTCCTTAAATTCTACGACTTGTGAGACTCACACAGATTTACATGAACATTCACTATTTAAAATAAATATCGTATAATGCATAGCATAATTAACTAACTAACAATTTACTTATTGTAACATACATAGTGTATAAGTATAGAATTGCCTACATAATCACTCACTCACATATTATTATGTATTACTTATATAATCAATCGATCTTCACTAGAGGATTTGAGTAGTGATCTCTAGTTGCTGCATCTAAGAACATCTCACAAAGTGTTTTTAGAGGTTCTTCCTAATAAATTCACTTATTGAATGTCGTACTGTAAACCCTAAGGCTATATGCTAATTGAGAACGATTTGCATATTGGCATATTATATACCAAGCCACAAGGAAGAAATTCATTTCTTCTCAAAGAATGTGAGAACAAGGATCTCATTCTTTAGCACTCCAATCGGATTTTAACTTTAATTGCCTCTATCAGGTATTATTCAATTAGCTAATTGCTCTGAATATCATTTTAACCAACTTGAAGTTTACAGGAAGAAAGTGAGGCTACTTTATTGCATTTTGCATTCCTCCCTTTTACTTACGCTGTTTTCAACTTTTTATCCACTGATTAAACATTTCAAATAAGTGATAATAAATTTAACTACAAAATATATTTTTTAATAATTTATATAAAAACAAGTGGTAAATTACATATCAAAGGCAAGTACAGTATACTTCTTTATTTCACATAATGCATGTGCCTACCTAATAATAAAAATTGCATATAAGATACTCACCAATATTATCATTCTACCCTATATTTATATAAACCCATGTAATTTTCCTAAAGTGTCGTATTCAAAATTAAAATATTCGTGAATATCTAGTTTTAATATCTATTATTAATTACTATATTTTCATGTTTTATTAATATTGATGTATGTAGAGTATGTGGTTCAAAAATATGAGTTCAGTCTATATGTATACTTGTAATATTTATTTAAGTATGTCATATTAAATTAAATAGCAATACTGACATTTAATACAGATACAAACATACATACCGTAAAAGTTCGATTAGACGCCTAGGCGTTTATTTAAAAGGCCCTTCGCTGACCGGGCGTTTATTCGAACAGGGGCGTTTATTCGAACAAGGCGTTTATTTAAAAGTCGAAGAGTAAAAATAAATATTTGGAATAGAAATGTATTTTTATTAACAGTTAAATTGTTGCAGCAAATGTAAATTTTAATCTAAATCTTCCTAATCAAGGTCTAAGGTTAAATTTTAAATTATAACGTCTATCAGGAGATATTGTTCTGTGGGATTGTTCTCGTATTATATTAATACTATGAAGCTCACTTACATTTATTCCTCGATGAAAAATTATCATGAGAATATTTAAACTTAATTTGCAGTAAATTAAAACATTGAAAAGGGTTTCTAAATTTTTAGAAAGGAGTAGAGAAATTTCAAAATAAGGGAAAACTCTTTGAAAATTTAAAGCAAATCCATTCGTGTAGATTTTGAATATACTGTCCAGTAAATTTTAGAAAAACTCCCGCTCCCGATAAAAGTTGTAAAGCATAAATTAAATTAAAGCTTTTTCAATAATCCACATATTTTGTTCAATAGATTTTTTTTACTTTTTGATCAATCGTAATATCGAACAAACTTAATTGCTGCTAATTTAACTTTTAAATTGAAAGATCATTTTGGCCCCATCGCCACTTTACTGCAATTACTGTCATATTTTTGAATGTTTCAATAGCTGTTAAGTTTAACATACAACAAAGAGCATACCTACATATGTTAAGTAATAGGGGCGTTTATTCGAACAAGGTGTCTATTTAAATTTAGGCCCTTTTGGGGGGGCGTTTATTCGAACAAGGTGTCTATTTAAATTTAGGCCCTTTTGGGGGGGCGTTTATTCGAACAGAGGCGTCTATTCGAACAAGGCGTCTATTCGAACTTTTACGATACTATACATACCATGTACTACACCAAAGTATTCACTCTTACATTTTTACAGATTATTATTTTCCTTGCACTTTCGTTTGCTACAATTTTCTGATATGAAACCAATGTTAATTTAAACTAAGCATCTTCAACACTAGGTTAGTAATTAATAGTCTAATCTACTTGAAATTTCTCCGAAACGCTAATAATAATTCATCATGATTGAGACGTATCAACTCTTTAGCTTTGCAAAAATATTGCGCAATTCACCTATGCATTAGCAAGGCAAAGGCATTATAAAATTAATATGATTTATTGATTAAAAAGAATATTGAGACACACATGTCGTATTACATTTAATATCTCCCTCAGTTAAAAAGGCAGAGAATGATATTAGAGACTGAGAAAACAACTATAGAGCTTTTTAGATAAGTTTCTAACTATTAAAAGATTGAGTCACAGCTCCAAACTTTGGATATCATCACTTGTGCATTCTATCATGAAAATAATTTGTGAAGTTTGTAGTGAAAAAATTGGGTCTTCTCATATGGTATTTTTTTCATATTCATATAACTATCCTACATAATATCACCATTATTAGAAGGCAATAAATTTACCATATACTACTGACTTTTTAATGATTTAAAAGTTACTGATATAACTTTTAAGTCATAAAAAGGTAAAGGATTTTTGCCCTGCGTGCGTCCTCCATAATGTAAACAGTCTGTATTAAAAATTTAATAATTTGCCGGATTTCATTTTAACAATCATGACAAATGGCACCGCGCCTGAATACACACAACTATTTCATTGAGATCGTAATTTGTTAAAAAGTTTATTTTGCCTACAATAGATTTGTATCGTATCGAAACCGCGTCCGGAATTTTACGGGTTTATAAACTTTAAAGTTAAAGTGATTCATTTTACTTTATAAAATCAGTAATTCTCAACAAAAGATATCAGGGTTATGATTTGCACTCGCAAACATCACACCTGATATAATATTAATTACTATTTTCTTCTTTTACCTCATACATACAAGGAAAATTCAAAGGAATGGAATAAAATCCATTCTATATAAAGATATCAGCATCAAAGGAAAAACTTTGTGAACATCACATCACTAGGTATTTAGGTATGTTCATACTTCAAATATTAATATACTGTACAAGAGTTGTTTAATACAGTTAGGTAGTTGAATTAGTACTGCTGTGATATCTATTAAATTGATCTACTTATTCTAGTTTGTACTATTTTTATTGTGACAATTTTGAGTAGTGTCATATTGGATACGTTGTTAAATACGAGAATTGAAAGGCCAAACCTAATAAGAACAACTTTTACCGACAAATTGATGGATTATTTTGACGGTCAATCTTAGAAAATTATACACGATATTAATATTTAAAACGATTGGGAATAAAAACATTAGATTAGGATAATTTCATGGTTATACTATAATTTAGATATTGTTAAATAGCAATTAAATTAGACATGATTTATGAATTCAAGGACTTTTTAATTTAATATGATTACATTTACAGGTCTCGCTCTCAAAATGCCAAAGAAAAATTTCATCATTTTAACCAGAGTAAATATTGTGTCCTTTTGTATTAACTAATCAAACAAAATTATAATTACAAGAAAGCTAATAGTTTTGATCATTCATTTTAGCATGGAGAAAGTCAATATAACGTTTATGGTAAAATTGGCGGAGATTCAAATCTGTCTTTAAAGGGTAAGGATGGATAAAAAAAACTACATTTTTATTATTAAAACATTTTTCATAGGTGAAAAGTATGCAAATGCTTTATCGCTTTACATCAACTCCTATGACTTCGACGAGAATCTTACTTGCTGGACGTCTGGTTTGAAACGAACAATTCAAACTGCATCGGGGATAAAGTGCAATAGAAGACTTGTCTTTCAAGATCTCAATGAACTACAAGGAGTAAATTCTGTCTTCACATTAATTTTATAATTAGCTACCTATATATTAACCTCTGGATTTAAAAAGATTAACAGCAATTATAATTTAATGACCTATGTAAACTAATTTAAAAGTTTTAAACTTCAAGGGATTGTACGACGACCTCACTTATTCTGAAATTGAAGAGAAGTATCCAAAAGAGTTTGCTTCAAGGGATGAAAACAAACTTGAATATCGCTACCCGGGGGTTAGATTAAATAAAAGCATTATTAAACATTTCATTTCGTATTATTAATGATGAGCGACGTTGTGATTGTGCAGGGGGAGTCATACTTGGACGTCCTCAAACGGGTCTCTCCCTTCGTGGAGGAAATTAAAGATTTTGAGGGGAATCTGCTCATCGTTTCTCACCAAGCGGTCCTTCGCTGTCTCCTCGGGAAATTGCTTCAAAAGCCGGAAAGTAAGATGACTCATTTGTTCAGCTTCTTTAATGAGTGTTACTTTAATCGTGGTAAATAACTGGTGCAATGTTATGGTGCTGGATAATCAGAAGACATTCCTTACATCTCCATCCCGCTCCACACTGTAATCTGGATGACGAGAACGGGGGAGGATAAATGGGAAGTTGCAAATGTGAGGTTTCCAGTTTCCTGTATGGATAATGCACAATGGGGGAAGCCGAAGGTACGCAAATTAACTACCAAAAACATAAAGTCTTATGACTGCCGTTAACAAGATTTACATTTTACCTTTTTTCCTTAATCCCTATATACCATTAGTTAGTTACATAGTTTTAAAATATGCTTTTATACTTCATTTCCAGGCCTCGGCTCAGCATCGTACAATGGAGGAATCATTAAACACAATCAACGGCTACTAAAAGAACATCAAAAACTGCTTCGGATCCTATCATACCGGACTACCATAGCCATACTTATTAAGTAGGTATTTAAAGGATAATTTATAGAATTTAATGAAATGGCAAGATAAGATAAAATATATACTAGTTTTTGGTAACGGGGTTTGAATGAAATAACAATTAAATAAAATGTATCTGTACATAGAACATGGGTGCTTGCAACATTAAATTAATGCTCCAACATTAAATTAATGCTCTTAAATTAAATATTTAAAACATATGTTGGAAATCAATCTATGTAGAATGATAATATGTAGAATCGCATTTTAATATTTTTTAAATGCTTATATGATACATATAAAAATGATATTTTAATATACATAGAGATACTTTTTAATAAAAGTTCTTGGGTCGTGCCCCATGTATTGAATTGAACGTTAAGTTTTATATATTTCTTTCACTTTTTAAATGTAAAGCTAGGATACCCCACTTACTGTATATTTATTATAAGAATTATCAGAATTACAAATTACGATGTACAAATTCCGAATCATGATGTATAACTTTTAATTTTATTTTAATTGTACATAACACTTATTTAATATTAACCTTAACCAAACATGTTGAAACCCAAATAATACTTGCATATGATTGAAAATAATGCTTCAATTAAAATTATGACATTTTAATGTCTTTGGTGTGTTGACCATTATTACATTTTAATTTTTGAACACCAAACAAGTATTTTAAAATAAATAAGTAACTTATGAATGAGTGACAGAATAATTTAAGAAATAATTAATTAGTAATAAAATAAATTCTTAATTACTAACATTAAGATCTTATACAATTAATATTTACTTATTTAGGACCTTAATTAACTTACGAAATACCTATGTAATACCTTAAATACAATATACCTTAAATGTTTTATTATTAGAGAACATAAATTTTAAATAACAAGTTACGTAAAATTTAATATTACGCCCCTGTTATATAGCAGCTCCCATATTTAAATTTTAATCTTATTTATCAAAATGGAGCTTTTAATTACGGGATATTTTGAATGTTCATACTTTGAATAAATGATACGTCTTTTAATTTTTGGCGTCAAAAGATTTTATTTTTATCATATACACAAAAATATTAATGAATTTTTCGTTGAACAACATTTTTTTATTCATATGCATATTGAAATCTATTTAAAAATATAAAAAACTATCATATTGAAATGAGGCTCTCTGTGGATGCATTGTACATTAAATTCCTTTTTAGTAATAAGAATCTCGACCATAAAGGCAATAACTGCATTAATGATCATTTCAAATATAAAGACACGAACTTGTTATAAAATTTATGGAGATATCCTATTCGATTTCTTTTTTTGCCATAAAAGCATGTTGATCTATTACAATATAAATATGTAGACTGCTTGACTGCAACGTAAAACTAGTTAAATTTATTCTTTTCATTGTTTAATTTTAATATTGTCTAAATTAGCAATTGTAATGGGATAAAATATTATTCATGCCTTTACAAATTAATTATAGTAAACATAATAATGAAAAATTGTTTTGAATGTTGGACTATCTAGCAAAAATTTTACCCAAATACACAGTAATTTATAATAATAAAAAATATATATGTAATTGATACAAATACAATGTATGAAGAGATTAAATATTAAATTCTTAAGAGAGCACACTAATTCCCGCGTGAAAAAGAACGGTTTGGAAAACGAAAACGTTGAAGAGCGGATAGGTCTGAACTGGAAACCACCGAGGTTCCTGTCACTAATTTAACTAAATCACCTTAACCATAAATACGCTCAATACATTATAGGAAATAAGCCAGAAATAATTATTAGGAAAGGGACTAAATGGGCAGTAATGAGCGAGAAGTGAAAGCTAAAGTAGAAACTAATGTCAATAATTTTAAGCCGATGTGGAACACGCCCTTGAAGGGATATGTGCATGGGTGAGGAACTGGATGTGACTGCTCGGGACATAAAAAACAAGGAGTTAGATATGATCATCTTCTCCATAAAGCAGTTGGCAAGGCTAAAAATGAGGCTAGTAAAGTAGGAAGGAAATTAACGGAGAGACGTCTGCTCCATTTCTCAAGAGAATTCTCTTCCAAACACTCCAAACAAATGATAATAAGACAAACGACGAAGGTAGTTAAGGCTAAAAATTCGAATGAGAGTTCAAGAGCAAGTCAGTCAGTTGAGGGAATCACGACGGAGAACTTAATAATTTAATCTGATTTCCTTTCGGAAGGAGTAAATCATTAATCACAAGTCCTTCACATCCTGAGTCTTAAAATTCATCTTTCAAGATGAGCACCGCGCCAGGCAGGGTCTTTTCTCTAAGCATACTATTTATCATCCTTCTCCTCATCGCCTCCTCCGTTGATGGAAAGTCATTGAAGACGAAGCTCCAGCGACTCCAAGGTTCGTGAAAACGGAGGCTTAAGTAATCTAATTATAATTTAATATTTTAAGAGCTTGCTTAATAAAAATTTTATAGAGACGAAGTTTTATAGACTACGCATCCGCTCTTTTTCAACAGCTCCCGTCACCATACGTGAACTAAATCTTTGCATCTTAAATATAAAACATAATGTATGTATATTATGTTTAGGCCCAGAGAACAATTTTATATGCAACACAACAGGCTCACCAAAACTTTTCAAATATATAATTAAATCTAATTTACGGTATGCGTACATGCATTTGGCTTATCAATAGTTAATCATTTGATCGTGCATATGAAGCAAACAAGACATTTAAATCATAATAGGAGTATAATATTTTATAATTAAATATAATACAGATAATATTTAAGATTTACTCAACTATGTACAGAAAATTCAATTTCAAAATTTGTGTAATTCAAAGTTCAAAGATATTCCTGGATCTTGAGACAAAGTTTATTTGCTTAGATTCTAATATTATTACATATTATTCATCCTCTAGATAAAAAGCAAACCTGAATTTTCATCTTAAACTTTCAAAACCATTTGTGAACTAAAACCTTACCCAATCCTTTTAGAGTTATTTGGCCTGATTTGATTATTTGTTCAGAAATTAAAGTGCAGTTTGAGAATTCAATACATAAAGACATTCGAATGAACGTTGTATTGAAAATAGGTATGCAAACTCCTTTTGACTTTGAGTTGTTAAGAACAAATGTGCCCATATTGACGTAAAGTATTTCTCAAATACCTAAAAAATGTCTAGACCAATAAATAAATACAATTAGGGAACTTCCTGAAAATCCTGAAAAAGAACATCAAAGCAAATATGTATCATATGATCTCAACGATAATGTACCGCAACGTATATTGTACAAACTAAAAACGAGAGAGAAAATCAAACAAGGGTAGATAAATGTCAAGCACATACAGATAAAAAGTGTATATGCATACGGATTATACCTAAAGACTATGTTTTATAGTTGTGACTACTTTTATTAAATTTAGAATCATAAGAGGAACTAAATGTAATTATTGACAAATAAATAAATAGTTAATTAAGTAAACAAAAGTACAAAGCGAAATGTAAATATCACATAAAAAGAGAAAATAATGAAGTAAGACATTTGATAATAAGCTTTATTTGTTTAATTCATTTGACATGAACATGGGCAGAATTAGAAGGGGATTGGATGCACACTTTTAGGCCCAATCTGAAGTTTCGAGCTGGGCCGAATAAATACGAAGGTATTTAGATTTTGATTTCTCAGATGATAAATTCAATCATCCTAATGAAAAGATATGAAAGATTAAAGGACTGAAAAGTTTTGAAGCGTGAAATCTTAATTTGTCCTTCCAGAGGGTTCTTATTGGTTTGCCGGAGCTCAAGCTGTTTTAGCTTCCAAACTCACAGAGAAGAAATTGGAGAATCAGGCAAAGAATGTGATTCTCTTCCTTGGAGATGGAATGTCACTGAGCACCGTCACAGCTGCAAGAATTTTAAAGGGGCAGCTTGAAGGGCTGCCGTTTGGAGAAGAAGCCGAACTCAATATGGACAAGTTCAGCAATATTGGATTATCAAAGGTCTTCTTTTTGAATGTGTATAATAGTTATATATTCAGATATTCAGTAGGAATGAGCTATAGATTTCCGGCTTCAGGACATAAATGTCGTTAACAATGACTGTTTCCTATCGTCCCAACTTTTTAGTTATCAATAATATGAAAAGTTCTAATGCGATTTCTCGCATCTGATCCCAATCTGCTTCAAAGTTAAAATTGAACGGCGGATTTAACTCAAAAGTGAAAGCTTATTTAAATTCACTTAACTTCAAAGTAGTTTTGACTCTCTCGGAACGTTGAATTTGAAAGCAACGGAGCAAATTAATAATTTTCAACATATCAAAATCTCATCTTTCAAACTTCTGATTCCCTTTTCAATATTAATTTTCCTGTTTTAGATTTCATTTTACTAAATAAGTATACTTCATATCATTAGTAGTCATACACTAAAGTTGGTTTAAAGCTTCAAGCTACAAATCAGCTTCGATTTCTTCACTTAAATCGACAATAAATTAATTAAATAAATAATTTTGATATAAACTTTTGACAGACTTTTTGCTCTGATTCTCAAGTTCCCGATTCTGCTTGTTCAGCGACAGGTGATAAAGTTCTTGCAGTTTATTTTAATATTTATTTAGTAGGAACCTTATAGCTAGTTCATTCAGATTGACCACCTAATTAATCTTTATTTTTGTTAATCAATTTTAGCTTATTTGTCTGGGATTAAAGCTCCAATTGCTACAATTGGTCTTGATGGAGTAAGCTTTCGGGATTGTACAGGACAACAAAACACTTCCAACCACGCATTATCCATGATGGCTTGGGCACAAGTAATGAATGAAAACAAAATGTATAGTTAGTTCGTATAGTACGTAAATAGAATCCTTAATACTATTAAGTTGAATTAAATTGGGGAAGTTTCCAAATTATCTGTTTTTACAACTAACCATGACCTTTAAAATATTAATAGCAAGCTGGGAAATCTACAGGCCTAATAACAACAACAAGAGTCACCCACGCTTCTCCGGTAAGTTCATTTATGCTTCTTTGAATTCTCCAATCTTATTACAAATCCCAAGGCATATATCTACTAGTATAAATATTTGATTACATCTATAAAAGATCAGATTATTTCTTTAAAAGAATTTAATTTAGAAATGAAAGCAAGGTGGGTGGCTGCCGTCAAACTTTTTTTCAGTTTCCTCGATATCTTTAAAAGTGAATGGCCAAATCTCATTCGGAAATATATGTTGACCCATAAATTCAATTTATTTTTTATAGAAGTAGATAGTTTCAAGGAACAGCAGATAAATATGTTAGCAGGTTTAAAATATATGTAAAATGTAGAAAATGTCAAAAAAGTATTTGACAAGTTGACAGCTAACCTGATAAAAAAGCGAGCTTTTGTGTATTGAATTCCTTTAAACCACGAGAATTCGTCTATTTTTAGAGTACCTAATATATGTGTTGTATTGATCTTTTATAAAAGGTTTTCTAATTGCATTTTACGTAATTTATAATATGACATTTAAACAATGCAATTAAATGATATACTTCAGACAAGGTTATGCATAGGATTAATGAAATTATGCAAAAAGCTAAATTAAAATCATAGCCAAATATTAATAAAACAAAACACAAGTTGTTTAATTAATGTCTGTTTCTGTATTTGTTTTGAGTGAAGGCAGGAACCTATGCCCACATTGCAGATCGAGGTTTGCACTTTTTTATAATAAAAATTAATTTTAGAATTAATCAAAGTGGAAAGCTAATATTTAAATTCCGTTTAATAACAATATAGACTGGGAAAATGATGCAACCCTAGCTGCCAGGTTCGAAAACTCCCTCACAAGGGATCAATATCCAAACTTTCCTTTAATAGCTTGTTAAAAATCCAATTAGCGGGGAGAATCCGAACAAATGTGACGACATTGGCGAACAGCTCATTTACGGCTCAGTTGGGTCCAAAATCAACGTAATCATGGGCGGTAAGTTTCATCAGAATGTGGAGGAGGATGAGGTTAAAACCACCACCTGAGTCTCCTTTGTGTAGGCGGAAGACGGGAACTAACGCCGAACAGTCTTCTGGACGCAAAGACGAACCAACCCGGAAAGAGACGAGATGGAAAAAACCTCATAAATACTTGGAAAGAGATGAAGAAAGGCGTGAAAGCCAAGTACGTTAATAACCGGAAACAACTCATGGCCGTCAATGCTTCCGAGGTCGAATTCCTTTTAGGTATCATGCGACTTTCACCAATAAATATTACGATCACTTTCATTCAAAACGCTCTTTAAATCCAGATATATAGTGGCTATATATTTAATACTTGAGTATACTTAAAATACCTTTATACCATAAATACCATATTAGTTTATATTAGTAATATTTATACTCTTCTCAAAGCATTTGGAGCATTTTTGTATTTGGAGTATATTATTTATTTACTATATTTATTTTCTGTATATAATATATATTATTTTGACTTTTATAATATGTGTATTAATGATAAATATAGGATTGTTCAGCTACGATCACATGGATTACGTAACAGACGCAGATGCTCTGTCGGACCCCTCTCTTCCCGAAATGACTAAAATGGCCATTGATATCCTCTCCAAGAACCCCAAAGGATTCTTCCTATTCATTGAGGGTAAACATCGATAAAAGAGAGCCGGATATTGCTCAATTAACCATCAGAAAAAGTTTGGTGTATGAAAAGATGCCGTTTAATCTTTGAATGGCTCTCGCTCAGGCGGACGAATCGACCATGCTCATCATAGCACCAAAGCCCAAAAGGCCCTTATTGAGACGATTTCAATGGATGCGGCCGTCGCGACGGCGGTGGATGCAACAAAGGAAGAAGAAACTCTCACTGTCGTCACAGCGGACCACTCTCATGTCATGTCGATGAGTGGATATCCACAAAGGCAGGAAACCCCACTTTATAACTTCCCTTTCATTTAACAGATCTTTCGAGGTGAAGTAAATTTAGTTTGAGTGAAATTCTCTTCACGCATCTCACACTCAAAATAAATTTCAACTTTGTCACTTTTTTTCATCTTTAGAGGTAATCCGATCCTTGGGTTTGCTGGCATCTCAGACGTCGATGATCTCCCTTACACCACAATAAGTTACGCTAATGGTATGAGAACTTGAGACTTAAAGTGAGAAAATAGGTGTGGTGTGTTTTCCTTATTATATAATTTGTTGGCGATTTGACGTTCTTTGATGGGGAGAATCCATGGATGTTTCTCCCTTGCTCTTAGCTCAATGTATACTATATGTCGTTAGTCAAGTGGTTGGGTGAAAGACAAATTACGTCTTTATTTTTTTCTTTCCAAGAGTTGAAGTTGATTAATATACTTTTAATCCTGGATCTAAGGCAGAAATGTGTAAACATTCATTAAAGCTTGAATATTCGCATTTAAATTAATTTTAAATTATATCTGCAAGGTTTACTCTATTGTGCAAAGCCCATAAAATTCAATTTCGCAGAACACAAAAGATTGTTTAGCTATCATTATTCCTATTTATACATTCGTCAAACAAATGGCTTGGCATTAACAGAAGCTTAAAATTGTGCATATAAATTAGATCTTATCTTTAAATTAGGAATTATTATAGGAATTATATAAATTCAACTTTTTGTACCAAGTTTTTTGATCTGCTAGAGCAAAGGGTTTATTAATTACAATGATTTTTTTAGGTATTTAAGATAGAATCTGATAGAAGATGTTGAGTCTAAAATTACCATTCAATAAGCCTTAAAATTAGCAACGAAATGCATTTTCTTATACGCTTTCTCCTAAAATCTGCATAATTTATTCTCTCGAACGTAATATTTAAATCCCACGTGTTCTTCATTTTACCATAAAAATACATAAATAAGTAGAGCTTTTTAAGATTAGCAAGGAATGGAAATCTATAGGGTAGTATGAATCATGAATCCAAATGCGATTTGATAAAGAATCAATGCTCATTAGAATTTACATTTTTAGAACATTAAAACATAGATAGCCGACTTTAAAGCTTTATACCTTTCTTATCTACCGTTTACCCAGGCGTTTGTAATCAAATAAAAAAGATATTACACATAATTTATCATTTAGGCCCTGGGTATAAAAGTCCAGATCCTGATGGAGACAGATACGATCTCACAAATGACAACTTAGGTAAAAAAAATTATGTTTTATACGATTTAAACCTTTAATACCTTATTTATTTTCCAATTTTGTAGAATTTAGAACAATGTTTAAAAGTTTAAATATAGGAGTTTAAATCCTAAATCGATCAACTTCAAATTATTATTCTAATTTGAGCGTTTCTAAAGATTTTTAAAAATATGATTTTAATCTTAAGATTGTTTTAATGATATTACGGGTATTATATCAAATATTGGGACATATTAAGTAAATCCACGGGATTAAAAACACATCATGCGCTTAATTTTTATTATTCTTTCATTATTTTGCTATACTAAACAGATGCCATGCAATTGAAAAAAATTAAATTAAAAATGTAAAAAAATCTTTAGAAACGCGCAAAATAAAATATTAAGAATTGAAGTTGATCGATTTAAGATTTAAACTTCCATATTTATAAATGATACACACTAATATTTTATGTTTATGTTCTCCTACTTATTTATGTATCGTTATTGTTATTATACCATAGTCTGTAAAGGCTATTGTGGAAATATTTTATATATTTTACTTTTTCAGAACATCCTGATTATGCTCAAAATACTGGAGTGCCTTTATTGTCGGGTAAATCTTGTTTATTTGTTTTTCTGCTCATTGTTTTAGAGCTCATGGTCGAAAGAGTAAATCCAATTTAATTCATTCTCCTAATAACACTATTTTTCGGTCCAGTAGAATTAGAATAAAAAGTTGTTTTTTCCAAGTTTAGATAATGAAAGACAAGTATTTTCTTTTCCAATTTCCCCACTTGGAACTCGGTTTAATTATGAGGGTATTGGGCCGTTCGAGGATCTGAGAATTAGTAGGACGAAATTTGGGAAATTATTCTACGCCCTACAGCCTTTGTTCCTCATCCTACAATGACTTTGTTTAGAATTTAGCTTGTCTAGCGAAAATAGTTTTTACTCTTTCTGATTTCAATTCGAGGCTCTGTAAAATGGTAATTTCTTAAATCAGAGACTCATGGCGGAGACGACGTAATCATCTATTCCCGAGGACCATTCGCCCATCTGCTCACTGGAACTCAACAGCAGTCATACATTCCTCATGTCATAGGATACGCGGCTTGTATGGGCCCTGGATTACATTTCTGCCCCAAAACTCCAACCGTGGCCCAGCCAGTGATAATTTAAGTTTTAATTAGAAAGATTATAACTTTTTTTGTAAAGAAATAATTTATACTTGTTTTATTGTTGGTAATTTATAATTCAAGACACATTGTGTAAATTTATTTTTGTATGTATGTAGACAATTTTTCTCTATTTTGACATTTGTTTAAAATAAATGAACTTTTTAACTACTAATATTCATAAGTATTTATTTATTCATTGTATCTACTTTTCATTAAATAAGAAATATAATAAATATTTTTGCTAAACTATGTGTATTTTATTTTAGCTTGTACACATTGTAGATATTACATAATTTAAAATTAGAAATTATTTCATAACTATTTGATTCAATATGATATTTTGATTGATTTGATGGTAGAATTATTGTTATACAACTTATATTTAGTATGTAGTAATTAAATTGATTGTTCAATAAATGAAAATGTCAACAATGTTGAATATAAGAATTACATAAAGAAGATAACGCTCCAAGTTATTCTTACATGTTTATGGTGCATAAAGGGAATAAAAGAAAGGCGAAAGTGGAATAGAAGAATGTTGGTAAATAAATAGGAAAGTTTGGCAATTTGTAAAAGAAAGTTGATTCTCTGGAAAAGAGAAGTTTTGAGGGAAGTTTTCACTGGCGTTGGGTGGTGAAACGAGCAAATGATCCTTTTCTTTGAAGAATATTAACACTAAGTGGGATCCTCGAGTGTAATTAAACATTAAACTTCAAATTCAAACATTTCAAGAATCAATAGTTCCAAACCAAATTTTCGACCTCTTAGTTGCCGTCAGTAATTCTAAAGTTATCTCTTTTCTCATGCTTGAATGGGAATAGTGTTTAATGTGTATGGTACATAACTTCATGTGTAAAAGTTTTTCAAATGGAAAAGACTAGATCAAATATTCACAATACTTTTCATACCAATATAATCAATTGATATTTTAACCTTAATGTACTCATCAACAAAGCATTTAAACCCCTAATTAATCGAAACTCGGAAATACAGTTATGAGGCTTTAATGATTGAAATTAAAACTTCAGGGAAGCACTATTGCGTAGGTTGAAATTAAAACTTCTTGGAAGCATTACGTAAGTTGAAATTAATCCTCTCTATCTAAATCTATGTAACTAGGTATGAAATATTAAAAGAGTTTTTTAACTTTTCGATTTTGCCAAAGGCTCTTTGCTCAATGGAGAATTTGGTGAATATTCAATATTTGCTCCTCCAAGAATCAAATTTATACAAATATTTGAGTTTTCATTTAATTCTTTTGTCAGTCCACATACCTACAAAAAGACCTACCAAAGTTCTCCAAAGGTAAATATTGTGAAGAGCAACTTAAATACATACAAAGGGTTAATTTCCTCCTCAACCGGTCCAGAGAAACCATAAATAGTATGTCAGATTTGGTTTCTACACATAATTTATCTCCAACAATCTCATACGTTTGAATCTGCCCAAATATATAATATACTTATTGATTTCTCCCTGTGAGTCTTGGAACGGAAGATCAATTTCCCTGAGAGTTCTCCACTAAAGGAATGATAAATGTCCCTCGCTTAAATTTATTTTCCTCTTTTTAGAAAAAGGAGTATTAGATTTCAATTTTGAATCCTTTTCCTCTTCAGTGCTCATCTCCGCCTCTTCCTTCCTTCATTGACTCATAAAAGGGGTTGGCCCATTTCTCCCAGATTTGGACACTGTCATTTGAATAAAAAGTGTATTAAGAAAATTCTCTTCGTTCTGAGCTCATTTGGTGTTCATTCTGTGTTTTATCTTTTGAATCCTCCCATGAAATGAGCCTCTAGCTGTATATTTCATAGTAGAAGATAGACTTGCATAATAAAGAGATGTAAAATTTGTATGAAATGAAAAAGACAAGTGGCACAAAAGGATCTTCCTCATTATTCTGATTATTATCCATCCAAGACATCTCTACTCCATTTGCTTAAGAGTAATTTCCAAAGTTCAATCAAGTCTAATGTGGCGTGGGGAGGGGACAGTTGGGAGGTAATATGAAAAAAATCTTGTAACTTAACTCTTTCCTTCCACTTTGGGGAAGAAAGTCTTTCCTCGTAGGGATTCTTGCTCGTACAAAGAACCAGCGGATTATTAACCCTTTGAGAGAGGAAGTTTAGCGGCGGCTGTGAGACAACCCATCTTTCTCTCCTTGTCACCTAGCTAATATAATACTTACCGTATTACCTACTTGTATATCTTATTAGCCCACAACGACCTATCTCGGCCCCTATGTGTGTTCTCTTCGTATCGCCGGAAAGAGTGGCCTGAGTCAATAAACCTTTATTGAAGGGATGAATTATTCATACTCATTTAACACTCTGAGGAGGGATCAATAAATCATGCCAAATGTTGTTTTCTTCACTTGGCTCATTTCTTCCCCTCCGGCCTTCCTATTCATTACTTGCGAGTCTAATCTCGCATTTATCAATTTTAAATCCGGTCCGACCGAGAGGAGACAATCAGGTTGGGAAGTTGGAGAACCTTGCACGCATTTTAAATGTAATTTAGATGAGTTGGACCCAAAGTTGGAAGGAGACATTTGTAATGAATTTCCGTCCTCCTGAGCTCCCTGATAATCTGTCCTATAGAGCTAGTTGGAAAACATCTCATTCTCTTTCGGTATGCAGTTCCACAGAGAGAGAAAATATGTTTTCCCATTTGGCCCTTATGCTGACTCCCACCAATAAACTTTTTAGGGTGGCCTTAAAAAACTCCACGGTTTATCTTTTACTATTGCGGTTTTGTTCCATGGAGGGAGACGGGAAAGTATGAGCAATTCCTCGTTACGTTTTAATGCCCATTTTAAGGTAATGGCAATATCCTCAACTTTCCCTTGTAGAGAGATGGATTCGCGGGCGAGGGACAGTTGGTAAGTCAATTTTTCAGGATGAGGAATGAGGCCAATCAAGGGTGACTGCTGCGGAGACGGGTGGACCTTAATGTAGTTAATATCTTATTTTTCTTCTCGTATTTGTCTCTCCACTTGGCAGTTGGGCGACAGTCTGAAATTCTCCTTTCTCTTTTTCATCAAAGAGAGTAGAAATGTAGTTCCTTTTATATATCAATATATAGCCGTTGGTCACCTTCCCGTCCTGCCCTCATGATGATGTCGGGAACAAATCAAGGGGCGGGCCGAGGAGCGGGAATCCCCTTCTGAGAGAACCGTAATTTTGGGATTTGGGCTTGAGATGAATCTCTTCCTCCGCCTTGGCAATAGCTGATGACAAGGGACAATAAACCATGTTGGTTCATTAATTGGCTCTCCAAGGCCCGGAGACCGTAAATGGAAAATGAGACTTCGCACTCACGAAAAGACGCACGAGACCCAAGGTGGCTGAACTCGACGGTCAGAAGAACAGCCAGGGAGATTAAGGCGATGAAGGAGAGGCCGTGGGACAAAATGTTCCCGTAGAAATTCAACTCGTCAAGATTTGTTCTATAAAAAGACCCGCACAATCTTGAGTGAAATCGAAGGCCAGAAGAGTGATAGATTTAAGAGATGAGCCAGATAAACAGCTCTCAATGTCTCACCCATGTGCCAACTGAACGACCAGGATAAGAAACCCGTTTATTATTTTCTCAACAAAATTGATTGTTCCAAAGACAAATGCAGAAGATTCCTGGAAAAAAACTCCTACTTATTATCTACTATTACAAATACATTAATCATCAAATTTTTACCATTTTATCTATTCTATTCATTTTACCCTTCTAATATAGAAAGTTCTTGTGTCATTTAAATTTATTGAATTTTTAACAAAAATGCATATTTTATTTTATACGACGTAAACAAGAATTTGAATGACATTTCCCCAAGATTATAGAAAAAGATTTATCTAAATACCTAAAAATGTCTAATATTCAAAGACAATTTACTCACTTTCTCTATGTTTTTTCCTTTACCTTGTATACAATGATAGGAGTATTTTAATATGAAGTTATATACCGTAATAAGTCCTTCCACTTGAGCTATTTTCTACTGTGAGTTTTATTGAGTGGATTCGAGTTTGGAATGTATTGATAAAATATTGTGACAAGAAAGTGGTTATTTAGACTTTGAAAAGGAGGTTGAGGTCCATGAAATTCTCATATTATTTCTCATACATTTGTTTAAATTCCACGTACATCTTCCCTCGTTACACTTTATTCTTCAGTTCCCTCAAGGCCCATAATCGTATCTCTTATTCCACTTATTCGCGACCAGGTCCAACTGATAAAAAGCCTTTTCCTCATCCTCCCTCAGGCTTAAGCCCATTCTCAAAAGTTGAAGTAAAAGTAGGTACTCACTGTATTTTTTCCAATTAGATCCGTCGTGAGAGATATTGAAAGTACCATCATCATTCCGTTCCCAAGCCCTGTAATGATTGAAATCCCATAAATAGACCCAGCTCGGATGTTTTCGGTCTTGTCGAGATAGAGCCAGAAGCAACCGAGGAATCCCAAAAGACATCCAAATATATAGCATACCTTTTTATGAAATCAAATAATAAAATTCGATGCATAAGTACTTTTATCTCTCTGTGAAGGCATTTTCATCCTCTGTCCCTTTTAACTTCCTTCCAAGAATTACAATATGAAAAGGGAAATCTTCGAATTTACCTTCTTTCCGACAATCTCGATGATGAATTTAATCAGGACTGAAGAAATAAATCCGCTTAAATTGAGGAAAAGGGGTATGACGGCAATGAGATTCTGCAGAATTGAAAAGGCAATTTAAAAGGCTCATCTTCAAAGGAAGAATTTTTTCATCATATCAAAAGACAAATACAAATAATAATTATAAGAGAAGTTAAGCTATATTTCGCATAATCCTAATGTGTATAGGTAGTTTATTCAAAGAAAATATGTAAATATATTTGGTATTCCTGGGAAGGAATTCTTTACATTACTCTAAATTCAGACTCATTAGTCCTTTGATTGCCAAAGCTTATGTAAGTTTGGACTAGGCTTAAAGAAATACTTCAACTTTTATGCATTTCCCTTTGCAGATTATTATTGTAAAACATATGCAAATATTTTAGTAATTTATATTCGCATTTAAATGAGCATAAAGTAGAACAAAGATTTACTTTTGTCTTCGTTAATAACTTCATTTGTAAAATGTGTAATACGTACTTTTAAAATTCTTTGTTGAAAAGTGAGAGTACAAATATTATAAAAACAAATAAATTTAATAATAAATCCTTACTTGTGATTCTTGAATTGCTTCTTGAAGATATAAAGGAAAGAAAATTTGGCTTAGATTATTAAAAAGCCTTGAAAGGACGAGCAGGATTCCCACCTGAAAAAGTTAGCTCGCTCAGATTCGGAATCTTAATCTTAAATGGGGAAAGCGAAGAAAAAGAGGAATGAAGATTGAGAATCTAAGTTGTAAGGAAAGAGCTTTCTTAATTACAAAATTCATTGGAACTTCCCAACTTTTTCCCTTTGACTCTCTTTCAAAAGTCAAAGATCCAAAGGAATTTGAATCCAAAAGTCAAATTTCCATTTGATTTGATCTCCTGATCTAATGAATGGAAGAGAAGAAAAGTCAGAACCAGAACTTCTTTAATTTGCCAACCTGGTAGAATTGAAGCTCAAAAAACCAATCACTCCATTTCATTGTTATTTTTCTGTTAGATGCCCGGAGAGTGGTGAGATCTTCTCCTTCAGTCGTCCCGACATGGAACAAGGAAGTGAACAAAATACCCAGGCCGGTCAAAACCCACACGATTTCCTAAAATTACCCAAATTATTCCCAAATATTTAATAAACATCAACTTTCTCGACAGTTTCATAGGCCTTGAATAAATAAATATACAATAGTTGGCTTAAAAATGATGTACATTTTTATTTGCTCAAATCCCACATTCCAATAAGGCTCGTAATATCGGTTAAAAAGAGTGGCGTAGGCGAAGTTCATTATTTATAAACCAAAGGTTGGCATTAGAAAGAGCTTATAACATAAGCTCTGGGCGTTGGAAACTGCCTATATGAAAGTAATGTCTTCCAAATGGGATTCATCAGCGGCATACTTAAACTATGAATATAAAGCTCATGCATATAATATTTAGTAATACGGGGTCGTTTCAAAGGAACACCGTCGGCCCATTGTTTAAATATGCATGAACTCGAGCTCATCATTCTTATATATGATACCTATTGTCAGGACCATATTCCGAAAGAAGATTCTCACACATGCAAAAATATGCAAAATGCGAACGTTTCTGTTTGTTAAATATGGATGATGAAAGGCAAAGGCGATTTCATGGAGATGTGAATCTGGATAGAAATAAGCTTACGTGGAATTTCCCAGCGTCCGACTCGTCAATTCCCACCCCATCTTCTGGACCAGAACCACTCGTGGTAAAAACAATGAGGGTGATCATGTACACGGAAACATCAGTGGCAACATCAACGGCATACCTAAAGAAGAACAAATCCCGCAAGAGACATATACTACTGTTAAAAGATAAAGAGGGATAAGGAATTTATTCCCAATTTTGCCCCTGGTGAACCTGATAACGCTGAGCGTATCCCTTTCCTCCTGCTCGGAACTTAGGTCTGGGATCATGGAGAGATGAGCGATGTTCACAGTAGCCCAGCCAAAATGAAAAATGCAAACGAAAGGCACATAGTAGAAAAAGAGGGCACTTGGGCTCCCACCCTCAAACATTCGTGTGAAGATGAAGGAGAAACTCAGGGCTACGCAAAGACTCCCAACCAAATGCGTTGTCTTCCTTCGGCCGTATTTCCACCCGGCTGGGCAGTTCATCCCGCGATCCGATTCGTACCCAATCAACGGAGTTGCTTCAAGAAAATTCAAAATTGTCACACACATCAAAAGAACAAAATTCTCACCTAGTCCATTTGTTATCTGGCCAATGAGGTACATTATTCCGGCCATAGAAGCCGGGATCTATCAAATAACCACATGAAATGAATAGTAAAAAATGTCGAAGTTTAATTGTAATTAAAAAGTTCAAAATGACAAGAATTTTATACCTTTAATACTTTTTGAAGAAATATAAGATAATAAGAGAACCACCTGAAATTAGTCATTTGGGCATTGGTTTAATTAATAATAAATTACGTTATAACTTATAATTGGATTTATAGGAATGTTTAGATTGGTTTCATTTTCTAATTATTTATTATAATTTATTTGTTTCATTAATGAACTTACATGCTTGAACATAAATCGTTAAATATATGGCCTAATCCATAAAACATTCGGTTTCCTGTTTAATTCACAATCAATTTAACGTTGTTTGCACATTCTTTTAAATATCAAACTTTAAAATGTAGCATTAATTTAAAGCAAATATGAACACTATTTAAAGACTTAAACTAAACAAATAAAATCTTTAATTATGCTTACTCTGTGATTTTATCTCTTGCATTTTTAGGGAATTATTAGTATATTTAAATTATTTTCACAAATTATGGATAGTAAATAAGGAATTTGAAAATGTTTAATTTGGTTAAAATACAAATATGGTTAAATTACATTGTTATATAATTTTATTTTGTTTGGAACATCGAAAATGTTTGGGTAAAAAACCAAAGATCACAAACAATTTTATTTTTAAGATCACGTTTTCTACTCATACTTTATACGTATGCGTATTGAATTGCGGCTTAAAATTTAATTAAGTACTGGGTTTGATTAAAATTGGGAAAAAAGCTGACAAAGTGAATTGAATGTGAAACTAAACAAATGAAAGGTCGGCTTAAGCTTTCAAGAATAATTCCGGTTTAAAGTTTATGCAAGAATATGTAGAAGTACGAGATTTGGTTTCCAGCTCCAATGCACTTAAATGCTTACTTTACGTAAGTTTGCTATGCAGTATTTACTATATGGTAGATAAAGCCTATTGTAATGTACGAGTATATTCACTATGAACACGTGAGAGTGATGGGAGCATAGCGTATTAACCCTCTATTCAACAAAGTGGATTGCCTTGAGTAGTAGCGTAGCGCCAGGGAGGTCAGAGGAGGAGGCTCCTCCGGGCCGGTCAAGAGGGCTGTACCTCGAACCCAATTTGCACTAGATATAATTGACTTTGGCCGATTTAATTAAAAATAATCAAGTTTTAATAAGTCTCAGATAGCTCTTTTATGCTAACTTTAAGTGAAAATTTTAAATAATATATGGCCATAATACAAAGTTTACACTAATTCAACTAATGCATTAAGATCTGTTAAAAATCCACCTAAATATTAAAACCTATAAGGCGGCTTGAAAGTTAAGACTAAATAGAAATTGAAGCAAAATTGAAAAAAATTTCGCATTATATACTTGTTCTTAATAAAAATTTGCGCTGAATTTTAAAAAAAATTTCCAATTTCAATATTCATTTTTTCCTAAATCTGATTTCGTAATAAAATTTTTCTAAAAAAAGGTCAATTTAAAAAATATATTCAGGCCTAAAATTCAATATAACAATTGACCCCTAAATACATATATAAAAAACTTCAGAACTTCTAAATTCCTTTGAAATTGGGGGTTGAAATTTAAAATTTTCTCGGTACCCGAATGCCCCGATTATTATTAAAGAATAATTTTTATAAACAAACATTCACAAATTATTAGAAAAAATTCCAATGAAACTTGGCTAAAAATGGTAAAATTTTTTTAGGGAATAAGGGATTGGAATCTGAAATGCGATAAAATGTTTAAAATGTATCTATATATACATAATACACATGTTTTGGATAGTATTATACAGATATAATGTTAAAAGTTAATCCATTGTGTGACCCTGTAAATTTTTACTAAAATAAGGGGCCGTACCAGGCCACTCTCTTCCGGACCAGACCGCCTCACGCTACGGCTCTGGCCTTGAGGAAAACTTGCGGGTGACAACATTGGACATCATTTGGTTACACTGAATTAAATGTAAATAATAAACTATCGTAATTTCAAACATATACAAAATAGTTAAATAATAAATTTTACCTAATTCAATGTTTACATCTTACTTGAAAAATAACCATAATATGGAAATGAAATGTTATTTTTGTTTTATTTTGTTTACTCAATCACTGAATGTATATTTACCTTACATGAAATATGATTCGCATGTCCCAATATGATGTCGATGTGAAATAAAAATGCTTGCCGCGTTTCAATTTTTAGTTCTTTTCGACAGAGTTGAAGAGTATTGAAGAATAATCCGCAAACAGGAGCGTCTTTTGGCATTCCTTTCACATTACGACATTAGACATAGATAGGAACATGAACGATATATTGATGAGATGTATCCGAAAATCTTCGTATGGATGTCGAAAGGATGTATGAACTCATAAATGAAATCTGAAGCTGAAGATAAAAACTGTGAGAAGAATACCAATTGGAAAAACATCTCGTGTATTTTATTTAATCGATTCTGAAGTTTTTAACACATAGTTTTTATACGTAAGTATACATCCACATATATTATATAGTTCCTTCATGTTTTGTAAGAGAGATATAAGCATAATATTGGTAAGATTCATCATAATATATGTACTGTATATTACATTTATGATTTAAATATCTGGTGTCTAGAATATAATCTAAAACACTTGCACCCTGTGAAGCTCTCGATCGCATAAAATAATATTTGATGTTGGAGTCACAGCAATCCCCTCAATACCTGGAAGAGAACAACGCGTGTTACTTTTTTAGTGAAGGACATTTCTCTTAGGCCCGGAATTCGGGCTGAAGATAAAATGTAAATAAGACAAGGCTGGGAGATTCATGCCGTATTTTAAAAAGGGGATTGGAGGGATTTCTTACCTTTAAACTCGCCATCGCTTGAGCCCCATGTTCCGTAGGAGTGGAGAAACTCTCCTTGAGGTGTAAAAATAGAGACTCGGCTATTACCCGAATCGGCTACAAAGATGAATCCCTCTTCGTCTACGGCCACGCCCCTGAGAAACAGAGAATTTCAATTTGGATTTACCCAGGATTAGCATCAGTGGGGGTGAATGGGAGAGGAAGAAAAAGACACTTTGTACGTTCCTCTCGTTTTCATCGCGAATTCGTATGGAAGTGGAAGAGGGAGATGAATTTGATTGGATTCCCTCAATCTCCCAAAATGCAGATTGGGGGCCCATTTAAGAAAAGACTCAAAAATTGTGTATGGAAGGAGTCTGGGAGTTTGACAGGTGTGTGGCAAAGGCTCCTCTTCACTTCTCCATCTCTCTCATATACAAAATATCTTTTTCTCTCTCTCCGAGTCACTACACGAATTCGAGAGTAAAAACGGGACAAACCTAGGTAGTTTAAAATAAGGTCCAATCTCGCTGCCCTCTGATCCAAAGCTCGATAAAAATTTCCCGTTTACGTCGAAGATTTGAATTCTTTAGTACAAAAGGAGACCATTAGCACAACCCAGGACATTTACATCATTGTTTAGATATTTAATAGAAGCCCTTCTCATTATGCATGTTCATAAGAGCAATGAAACGGAATCATTTAAGGAAATACCTATGATTATTCGTGTCGCTGACTACCACTTTGTTTGTGTTTGTCACAGCGATGTAATGAGGGTGAGAGAACTCCCCATTTTTCGTGCCAAAGGACCCGAATTTACCAACAAAAGTTCCATCAGACTGGAAAACTTGGACTCGAAAGTTCTCCTATTTAATCCAACACATTATTCATATATGAATGAACTCCTTGGTTTGGTATTTAATAGAAAGCTCATCGCGAGTGTTTGTGCTATGGTCCAATACTTTATCAATGATGTAAATGAATCCCAGGGCGTCAGTGGCGACTCCCCAAGGATAGTTGAACCGCCCGTCTGAAGTCCCCTGTGACCCAAAGGTTCGCAAAAACCTTCCGCTCGGGTCAAAAATCTGAATCCTATGATTGTATCTGTCGCTGATGATGATTTGGCCAAGGCGATTGACGGCCACTCCGGCTAAACAATCGAATTCCCCGCCTTCGCCGTTCCCATAACTTCCAAATTCCTTCATGAAGTTCCCATGGCTGTCAAAGATCTGGACCCGATGGTTGCTCGAGTCAGCCACGACAATTGATCCGTCCGGCCCACAAGCAATTCCACGCGGCCATGTGAAAAATCCAGGCTCTGTCCCTCGGGCTCCGAATTTGAAAAGGAGTCGTTTCTTATTGGTGTACTTGCTCGAGAGCCCAGAGAGCCTCGGCGATTTCCTCGTGGTTTCCGGAGGATTGTCCTCCTGGGCCACTTGCCCCTTGCCGTATTTATTCTTCAAATAGCGGGCCCACGAGCTGAGCGAAGTGCTGTCGTTGTCCCCGGGAATTGGCTGCGTGGTCGTCGACTTCCGCCTCGTTCGGACGTACTCGCTTGGGTCGTCGAGGCCCAGACCTTCGGCCTCTTCGGGGTCAAGCCCCCCGAGAACGTCGTGGGAACTTTTGGACCGAGCGATCCTTGCCCGCCGGTCTCTCAGATTACTGAGCCTTGTCCCCTTCTCTACCTCTAAGAAAAGGAGATAAGTGAAAGTGACAACTTACGTTTTGTATAGTAGCTTCTTCCCCCTGCAACGTATGGTTTTGTACCGTAACTTCGCGGCGGCTCTGGCTCCTCGAACGTGTGTCTCGACCTGTTCAAATACTTATTCGCCAACCCTGAGGTCGAGGTGTAGCGAGAAGATGAAGGTTCTTCTGTTGGGGGCGAATAAAGTGAGGTCCCGGTCCTGCTACGAGCCAATCCACTACTTCCACCATAGTCATATCTAAAGAATTACCAATGAATAAATAAATGTGAAAATAAAATGCTACTACTATTACCAATAGTATACTATACATTAACCATAAGTACCTATATATCTATGTTGTGTAGTGTTAGGGTTTGGAAGTTCTCTGAAAATTATTTAAGATTATTTATTTAGCTAATATAAGTATAATGCATAAGTATTTGATTAATAATCAGATCAAGGGTTTGTATTCTTTGTATTAAGTATAAGTTACACCTACCAAAAACCTGTGTTGTTTTATTTAACTTTGGCTTTTCTGAATAAACAATTCATACTTATGGAAGCTTCTGGCAATGAGTAAAGATCCTTTAGGAATACTGCTTATAAATATAAAATAACTAAATATTTATGTAGTAGTATGTATACAATACATAGTGGAGAAAGTATTAAATAAACAACCAACGCCAAGTTCAAGATTAAGACAAACTTCAAAATTAGTAAAGTAATCCCAAAGTTTGAACTTTTAAATTTGAAACCGGAACCGGATTGATTAATTTATAATTGAGGTTGCATTAACTCGGCGCTACTAACATAAAAATACTTTTAAAAGATCGGGAAATAATTGGATTAACAGTTAGAGTGCTCTTTAATTCCTCTATTAAATAATTTAAATTTCTTGCTATACTTTTCCACAATTTAAAGCTTCATATTGGCCTTTCGAGAAAATGTCTAATTCTTTTGCTTTTCTTGGGAATCCCTCTAGAGAGGGAAAGTGCTCTAATTTAAGTGATTATTCAAATTAAGATTCCCAAAATCTTTACATACATACTTATGTATTTGGAAATTTGATTAACTTAATTCGGTTTCGGGATCAAAGAGTGGAAGGTGAAGGTATCAGAAAATGAAATTGCTCTGAATATTCCATGAGTCGTGTTAACATCCTATTTAACGGGGGTTCTAATATACAGAAGACATTCATGAAATATTAATCACCTATTAGCACCAGCAGAAGATGAAGTGGATCCGTAGTTTTCTCTCACAGGAGGGGACGTGAGTCTCGAGGCTGCTTCTCGATTCCTCCGGTAAGCCGCAAGACTTTGCGGAGGGCTGTTTTCTCGTTTGCGATAAGACGATGAGTCCCTTGGCGGAGGTTCTCTTGGAGGAGCCCCTTCTCGAACATCCCGTTCTCGCCCAGGAGTCGGAGTTTCCCGGGCATTAGCACTCCTCGCCAACAGCGGCCCAATGTCCGTCTTCTCCATTTTGGAAGTCTTCTCTGGAGCTTTCTTGGGCTGCTCATCCTCAGAAGACTCTTCCTCGCTGGAGGACTCGCTGGAAGACTCTTTGGCCTCGGCCGTGGGCGTTTGCCTTGAGAATTTCGATTGTGGGAGAATTCGGCTCCTGGTGGCGGGAATCGGAGCGGCTCCGCTCGAGTCCTTTCTTTGAGTTTGGCCAACTGTTCCGGCACTGGCCACTCCTTTAACCTTTTCGCCCTCTGAGGATTTGGAAAGAAAACGCTGTTTTATTTCTTCCGCTGAAAACACTGCGCCTGTATTCAATTAGTTCATTCTTATAATGAACATTTTATTTATTTTATAGAACAAAGTTTTTTTATAATTCCAACGATAAGCTTATCGATTGCAGCCATCGAGCTATTCAAAAATTAAAAAAAATCATTTATAAAACTCAGAAGCATCAGTTGGTTCATTTATCACTTACCAAAACATTTCAAAAAAGAATAAACTAAATTCCAATGTGAACGATACTGTTCCACGTGTTGGTATTATTTTACAAAAGAGTTGATAAGTACTCGTATTACTCAAGCTGAAGCCATAAACTTCAATTTACAACTTTTAATATGAAAGAACCTGATTTGATGAACTAAAAATCTTGAATTTATTTGTTTTACAGTTTTTATTACTTCTGTTATAGTCTATCTATCTATTTGTACGGACTCTTTGAGTCTGATATTATGAATTTTTATTTGGCTCCTTCCAATGGTTCATTTTCAATTTTATCTCACAATAAAACTGCAAATTAAAGTATGTATAAAACTTTGGACTAAACTTTGATTTATTGTTCTTGAGAGCAAGATGATCAAAAGCATATAAAGCTATGCAAAATTTAAACAACTGCTCCAAAAATAAACTTGTTCGTGATTGATATCAGTATGGCGCATATTATTATTGTGCAAACTACTTAGTTATTTCTTAACATGTTATGAAACACCGAAATATCAAAGAAAAGGAAATTTTTGATCAAACCTGTATTTCTACTTGAAGCAGAGCTGGAAGAGGCTTCTGAACTCCCCGAGTCTGAACTCTCTGAGCGTCCCTTTGTAGCTGGAAATCGTTCCGGACTCAACTTTCTCACTGGCCTGACTTCTGGAGCTTGAGGTGTCAAAGGAGCGGTTTCGTGTTCCCCACTTCGCTCCGTGGAAGTCCTTGGAAAAGTTCGGTCTGATGGGGATTTGGGCTCGACGGAGGTTCTCTTTGACACGGAAGTGGCTCTCTTTGTAGAGGCAGCTTCTTCTTTATTTGCCTTCTTCTGCCTAGCGACGTCATCGTCCTCGCTCAATTGCCTATTTGTTCTCCACGGGGCCACTGGAGGGACCACAGCCGGAACGGTGACTTGAGTCACTCCCACCACCACATTGCTCTTTTCCACACTCTTCACCTTGGGGCAGTCGGACTCCTGAATTCGCTGAATGACCCTGGGAGAGTCGTGGAGGCGCGTAATGCCGCTAATCGGCCCCCGAGTTGCATCCTCCGTGTCGAGCACTTTCTCCCTTTCCTTTTTCTCCGGCTGGTCGAACCGAACACGCGGTTCAGTCGACTGCGTATCATCGAACGAAGTGTCCAAATGCCTCGTGAACCTTGATCTAAACCTCGATTTCCTCTCGCCGGTCTCTGAGTCTTCTCCATATGGCCTTGTCCCAGGAGCCCGGTCCCCAAACTTTCTCCCACCAAACACAGGGCTCGTCCGTCCCTCGTCGTGCATTTCTTGTTGGCGGAACTGGGATGTGAGACGATGGTCGCTCTTGCTTCGCATCAATGCTGACCCGGATGAGGACTGTGAGGTCAAATTGGCCTGGCCGCTGTTTGTAGTCGGAAGATGGAGATCCCCAAATGAGCCGAGAGTAATCACGAGGTTGTTGGGATCTTGGGCCATTGAGAATCGAATTCTCCTAGCGTAATCTCCAGGTTCGTACTCGAAATTCCGGATAAATTCCATTGTTCGGAGGAAAATGTCCTTTGTGTCCATGAGCTCATTGTCTTGCCAGGGAGAACCGGTGCTTTCTGGTTGAATATATTTCTCCACCAACTCGCAGTTTGACTGAATGTTCGAAATCTCCTGCTCCATGTTGCTCTTGAGATTCATCATCAGCTTCAATTCGGAACTTGTGTATTTCTCCACGTCATGTTTCAGGTTCTCAGCTCGGTCTTTCAGGGCCTTCGCCAACCGCCTCTTTATCACCCAGACTTTTATATACTTCCATTTCTAAGCATACACTTTACTGCCCACGCAGATCTCCGATCCTTTGAAAACAGGGAAATTGGGGGCTGGCAGAATACATAGTAAAAGGTCATAAAATAAAGAATTGACCTACAATTTCCTCCTATTTTTCGATTTCCCTCTCTTTTCCTCATTTCTATCTGTTTACCTCGGGTCATAAAAAGCGGCTTAATTTATAGTCAATCGATGATTTCCAGCAGCACAATGGGAAAAAGGATAGAAATCCCTTACTTGTTGTATAACATTTTATTTTTACTCACTTCAGTGTTACTTATAAGTTATAATGGAAGGATATACCTAATAAATTAAAAAAAAAGGAAAGTGGTCGAGTAAGGAAAAAGCACACTTTTATTAGCCAAAGTATAAAGAATCTAATCAAAAATGAACAGAATGTTCGGAGTTGAGCATAAAAATTGCATATGTTAGAAGAAGATATGAAAGGTTTATTAAACATTTAAACAATAATGCGATTGGTGTTTCCGCTCATAAAATGGTTTTTTTTCAATGAATGGTCACAAGAGAGAATAAAAGTAAAATATGCATTTGATATTTGCATTCTCATTTCTACCAATTCTCTTGGAGTTATTTTTTCAAACTTCATGTAAAAGTCTATCACGCAATAAAAATTCCCAACTCGTATGTGTCTTTATAATACTAATCCCACTTGGATGAAAAGTCAATGAGCTGAGAGAGAAATTCCTTTTTGGAAAACTGGTTATAAATAGGCAGTTATGTCTTTAGCAAATGAAGATTTAAAGAGGGCGGAAGGATTTCTCTTGGGCATAATTTTATCCGGATGTTCATTCGAGAGAAGGGAGATCTACTGGATGAAAACGAGTTTGAATTGTCGTTTTAAAAGGCTACCTGTAGAGATCATCAATCTCTTCGACGACCGACAGGGAGTTCTGCTGGAGTTGAAGCGAGTTCTTCTCACACAATGCATGGGCTTCTTCAAGACGGTGAATTACCCTCCGTACTTGATTGCTAATCCTGGTTATTTCCCTCTTGAGAACGTCCATGTGCCCCTCCTTGCAGTCAGAACAGACCCTCTTGTCGCAGTGAGCACAAAGGGCCAAGTAGGATTTCTCTGAGCAGACCTGACATCTTTCCATGATTTGATTTGATGTGGGATCTGGGAGTTCTCCAGTAATGTCGATGTGGAGTTCCAAGAACCGCTGGAGGGTCACGTTCGTGGGGAAGGCCTGGACTCCCTGGTAAGGGATCCGATGTTCTGCTCGGCATTCCGGGCACTTTACCTGTTCGAGTGAAAATTGACCTTTAATGTTTGCCATCTCGAAGGAATAATTTAGCATTCCAAGAGGGAGAGTGGGATTTTGAGCTGTCAGGGTGCCAAGTTGAGGTTCAGGTCGGTCAACTGGAAGGGAGCCACACACTCCCACCCAATCACCCAATCATCCCCAATTTCGGTAGGATCCCCCGTTAGTCACTCCGTGGCTATTTGGGGAACACATGCAGCGGGACACGTAATAAGTATATAGGGAATGTCGGAGAACGTGGAAATATCTCTAAAGGTTGGACGTGGGAAGTGAGAAGATGTGTGGGAAGAAAGGAGGTAAATTGAAAGAGAAGCGAAATGACCTGTCGCCGGACGTAGTCGACGAGCCCTTCCATGCACGGCTCCATACAGAAGGAATGCTGACATGGGAGCAACTTCGGATTCCTATAGCGGTCTGGAAAAGAAATGTACAAGGTTTTATTTGGTTATGATCGCCATACGCGGGAGGTTTACTGGGCGAGAGCTTTCGCGATCATGTCAAAACCACGAGATTCTTTTCGACGGATAAAATATACTCATGGTCATGGTTATGTTTCCTCCGCCCATTATTAACTTTGGAATGGAATGTTCAAAATTACCATTAAGCCATCATGGTCCCTTTCTTCATTTTATTAAAGAACTCGGCTTACACACAGTTCTATTCTATCTACTATTCTATTATTAACGAGATTATGGGAATTTATGTATGAATGCCCGACTCTGATAAGAAACACATCAGACCGTGACTTTCATTTAGGAAAATTTTTCAAACTTTCACTTAAACGATTAGTTTTTTCATCTCCAGCCTCTGTTTGTTTTTCAAAAGAATTCCTTAAAAAAATTCAATGTCCAAACTTGAAAATCGCGTGGAAACTTATGACAGCGACACTATGGTTCACATTGTTAGAAATGTTTTAATACAATGTGTTTTTTGTGGTTATTCTATTGAAAATTTGAAAAGGCCTATCTGAACTCCCATATATTCATTCCCTGAATTTTCCTCTTGTGTATTTTCGCCATTTTCCGATTCCTTGCACCCAAACTTCACAAATTGCATACTATCAATTACAAAATTAATATGATTGAAAATCTTTAGTCCGTGAAATGTTTAAATTCTCTCAAATAAATATTTAAAATAATACTGAAGCGAAGAATATTAATAATTTCCTAAAATCATGGTCAATACTAATCTGTATGATGCACGAACGGAATATTCAAAGGCCACCGTGATATTTTACAGATGGGAATTTTGGAAAGCCATTGACTTTCCGTTTCCCAAGAATCCGGAAAATGGGGTCAGATAAGGGAAAAGACTTACCAAGGCAGATGGCACAGGTGAGAAGCTGATCAAATTGCTCCATGTTTCAATCCCTCCTCTATGTTCCGAGAAGGCCAGCAAGACAATGATTGGGCTGAATGCAGCAGTGAATAATATTTTTTGAGAATTCCTCGATGAGGAGGCGAGACTTGCTTCTTTGCCCAACAAACTCAAACTGTAACCGGAGAGTCTTGTAAAAATAGAACAAACGGCTTGGGAGGATGAGAATGGAGTCACGTTCTTAATATGGGTATGAGGTTATTTTCGGGTATCGGCGTGGGTTCGGCCACACTCCCAGGTCCCCAACCCGCGTAAAGAATCAACACGAGGACGATCAAGTTTTTCCTCATTTATGACTCCCATCTTCTTCTCTTTTTAACACGGGATTCAAGTCCCGGAACTTCCTGTTTCCTCTCTCATCAAAGTCCTACAGGTGCTTGGCCTCAAATTTAATTTCCTCACCCAACAACTTTCCAGGCAGCTTCTTTCATGTCATTTTAATTTACAAACCCCCTTCGCGAATTGCAATGAGGCTATTTTGCATATACTTTTTCAGGGCTTTGAGCACGATTTTTCAGCTGGTACTTTTAGGTACATGGAACACAGGCTGTTTCATTCTAAATAAATCAATTTTGGCGAAAAAATAGAACACAAGTGACCCGTAGCTTTCAGAAGTGAATCACATATAATTTAATGTACAGACAGTCAAAAGAAAGGATATTCAATAGAGCTCATAGACCAATTATTCACTACCGATACCTCGCAGTTCCGCATAGGATTTTTTTGAAAGCGGAGCGAAATTCGGGACTAAAAATGGTATAGATGATTGGATTGAGAGTAGAGTTGAAGTAGCCGAGCCAGAGGAAGCTGGTTTCAACGTACTCCGGGTACACGCAATAATTTTGGCACAAAGTCATGATGAGAGCCATTAGGAAGAAGGGGAGCCTGAAAGGAATTGAAATTTTAATTCCCATTTACATCCATAGCCAATTGCCAATTAAAGGTTCAAGTCCTGACCAGCAAATGACGAAAGCTCCGGTGATAATAGCAAGGGTGTGGGCAGCCTTCCTTTCTCTCTTTGCCTCAATGGACTCTTTGTTCCGCTTCTTGGGCGGATGGGGCGGAGCAGGAGTGGTCGTGATGATTGGCAAAGAAATCGTCGCTACCATACCCGACGGCGAGGGCGACAACGTGCTCATTTGGATTTCGTGGCTCGTTGACGTCTCGTTCTCTAAGTTGATTTCTATGGTGGAGGGCGACGCCAGCTCGCTCATCGCTCCTTGATTGTCCGGGGTGAGTTCGGGGGATGGGTTGAGGTCCGCTGTCGACTCACGAGAATGCGGTTGGCAAGGAGAGAGGCTCACGGAATTGGGAAGCCGCTGTTCGGTCCTTACGTTTATTTTCCCAGGACGGTGTCGAATTCTCTTTCGGGCCGCAATCCAGATCTTCCAGTATAGAAGAAGGATGACGATGAGCGGCACATAGAAAGTGGCCATTGTGGCGAAGATCTACGGGAAAAGTCAGTGGGAAGATGAAAGACATATACATACTATAGTATAGGTATTTGTATGACTAGATATTTCAAAATACATAGCTATACATACTATATAGTAAATAAGACACTTTATATGTATTACAAATATATCATACTTAACAGGTATAATAAACTTATATCGTAAAATGAAAGCCATGTACTTTAACTGTATAAAATATATGTATTTATATGGAAGTTGAAAAGAAAATAATCGAGAGGCCGTTTATTAAATTTTGATCCCTTTCCACACCCCTTAAACTCTTTTTACGAGTAACATGCTAAGAATAATCCATTCTTAGATTGACGCCGGAGTTCTTGTTCCATAAAGAGAGAAAGGACAAAAGCTTTCTTCACATAAACCTCTTCCATGAGCCAAATTTCCTCAATTAAAAAGTTTATATGGTCGATAAAAGCAGGTCAAATATCCCTTTCGTATCTTATCCCATCATTCCCACTTCACTTATTTTCCATCCTCAGCTAACTCTTTTCACGGCTCAACTAAACACTTCCAATTTGCATTCTAAATTTTATTCGAGACGCCTGACTATTCCTACTGGACGAAATTGCCAAAATCGTCATTTTTAAATTTACAGCTCGAGTGTCTTGGTTGATTTAAGAAAAAGATTTCATGTTTTTATTTCCAATTTGCATAAATCAACACAAGTATTCTTAAGTTATGATTTTAAGTATGACGAATATTAAAAAAATAAACGAAAGGAATATTTGACTATGAAAAATGTAAATATTTATGACATGCCAAGTAGTCGTATCATTGAAAATCCGGGTCTGGCATTATTGCATAAGTGGGCTTGATTTAATTAAATTCTATTTCAGCACAGAGATTTATGGTTAGTGCATTGATATTGTATTTATTCAAATTTAAACTAGGTCAAGTTTGTTACGCCCCAAATGACAAAATAGAATGTAAGTATTTATTATTAAACTTCGCAATTAAATTTCTAGGACTTAACCCAAGAAAGGGAAATTACAATATTCTCAACATCAACATCATGTAGTATTTAGTGTGGACTTGATAAAAAGTAAAAACATTCGTTGAAAGGTTAATAATTAATAAATGCCAATGGAGGAATTTAAACTTTTACCACAAAAATTCACTGTGTGCAACATTTATAAATAATGAGTGTGAGACCAATGAGAGTTATGGTCAGTTTGATACATACATGCTTCAAATGTGTAAAGGATTAAAGTCAATTAATTGAATTTATTCGAAGAGCCAATTTCTTTCAATTAGTTCCAAAGGAATGAGTGCGGTAAATGTGGGAAAGTGCGATAAAGTCCTTGAATTCTAATGGCACCAAATCAAGTCGATTCGTGTTTCATACCTTTGGCGTCGATCTATGTAACGAAGTAATAGAATAAATAATACATGTATCAATATTAATGAATAACATTACCATGAATAACAATCAGGCTTGGGAAAAGAATTTTTCTCTGAAAGAAATAAAGATGAAATAAGGAGAATTTTTCTGACCCAAATAGAAAAAAACGGAAAAAAAGGAAAATTTCTAAAAATTTCTGAATTTTTTTACTAAATCGAAAGGGAAAAATACGAGAGAAAATAAAACATCGAACTCTTTCAAAATCAGCGACTTTTAAACCATATTTAAAAGCAC